>JAAEAF010014675.1:0-86159 GCA_011037195.1 Triatoma infestans | reverse complement strand
CATTAGTACATATGTAAGCTATTGTTCGACATAGTCACCATTCCTCCCCATGCAGGTGGTGAACCAGGGTATTAATTTTTTGATGCCTTCCTCGAAGTAGTTTCCCGCCAACCCCTTCGTCCACTACTCCACCTCAAAAACTTTTGCCCGGCCTCCGCTCGATTCAACTTGTGTTGGTCTGTCAGCTGTTTTGGAACCCACCTCGCGGACAGTTTCCGATATCCGAGGGTTTCTGTGATGGTTTCATGTAGCAGAGATCTGGAGATTTGCGGAAACATCGCAGAAAGTTTATCCACAGTCAATCTGCGATAGTCACGGAGCGCATTTTCGATTTTTTCCACAATTTCGTCAGTCACAATTGAAGGTCTTCCGCTCTGATCATCATGCACAGACGTACGACCGTTTTTAAACTCGCGACACCACTTCAACACACTCGTACGATTCATAGCTTTATCACCATATGCAGTTTTTACCTCATTATAAACCTCAACCGGAGTTTTTCCCTTCCAAACGAGATAACGGATAACGCCGCGTATTTCACACTTGGCGGGAGATTGGATTTTCATTTTTTACGAAACGTATTGTCGCGTCGACAGTTCTCAACGTACTGACCTCGAACCGGTCTCGTTGCGGAGTGGAGGAATCAGACACTGTCGTGTAGCCAACATGTCGAAACAAAATACCTCCGGCAGTGAGAGCCTCAGTACACTTACTTACTAGACATGCCTCGTACTATTATGGAGCCCCATTCTGATAGGAAACTTAGAATCGGAGTCGATCAAAAATGATCGGTATCGTGCCAAGATTAGGAATAACTAGCAAATTCCTGACGATCATTATAGTGGGGTTGTTGGAGGAGAGAAATGAACTGGTTAGAATGAATTAACAGAATATGGTTAACACTGTGTAATAATAATAAGTGACACTGACTGCCTGGACTTTACACTTGAAATGATAGATTATGGTAGAGTGGATAAGGGTAATGACACGTAGAGTGACCTAAGTAGTATGAACTCCTATATCTGTGTCCTGTCGTTGTATTTATGTGGTTTCTCCCACTCTAGTCCGAGAGAGTGGTCCTGCCATTTTGTCTCACTTTCTCTGCTACGAATACTCTTTGGATACTATTACAATCATCATCTAGTAGGATGCGAAGAATTTTAGTAATATTGATAAATAGCAACCCCATGCTCTGACACTTAGAGGTAGGTAGGTAGGTAGGTTCAGCTAATCGAAACCAGACATGCTAGAGTTTACCTTAAAATATTATTCCTTCATTTAGCACCATACCTTCAAATTGTTATTTTTTCAAAAGGCCAAAGAGTCTTTTTAAGGCTTTCTTAACGAAAGCCTTGGTTAAAGCCTTACACAAAAATCGAAATTTCATTTGTGTAGTTTAAGAAAATATACGAATTGACTGATTATTTTTACGAACAGACTGATTATTTTTATTGAAGCTTAAAATTTAAAATTTCGTTTTTTTCTTTGATTACCAGAAATAATGTGAACACAAATAAAGCACAGAAAGTGACAAATATAAATGGATTCTACAATCTGACTGATGGTTTGGATTTGAAAGCGGTCTGTGCGTGATCAGGAAGTATTAGCTACCTACACCAGCAAAAGGTTTGAACAGCTGAGATTTCTCCTATTTAATCCGTCCAAATGACAAGATATGCATACACCTTATATCTTCATTCTTAACATGAATTTCAAGAAAACATCGCTTACGTCTAATCGCTTAATATAAAACATACGTTTTACTTTGTAATTTATAATGCATAATTCAACAATTTTTTACTAAAATGATGTTTACAAGATGATAGACTCATTTCTTCTTTTTTTTGTGTGTGTGTTTAATTATTATTGCTGAACTATTTCTGTTGCATGTTTTTATTCTAGAGATTTGTAATATGTAATTAAATGTAAAAAAAAAGTGTGACTTTATTTTGGGATAACGTTCATTCCATCCTTTTTAGAATAAAGCAAACGAGATGACATGCTTAAGTACGAGTTTATGCTCGTATATGAGTTTTACTGCTAAGTTTTATGAACTTAGCTTAGTTTACCATATTGGGTCCGGCTTCTTAATATAAAGTTAAGTAGATTAACTTCATAACAAACGCACACAATTATATGTAAATGATATTATATATATATATATATATAGGGTTCCCATTTAAACGGGCCACTTTAGAAATAACTCTTAAACGAAGAAACATATGAAAAAAATCTGCTGTGAAACACTCACACAACTTTCTCTTACTCCAGTTCTCAAAATTATAATTGACAAATTTTATAGTTTGTGTACCAAATTTAATGAAATACATCAAAAACTGAAAAAATCTGTCCTGTAAAAGCGCACTTTCGGTTTACTAACTTTCCTGAAACTCGGAATTTTAGCCATCTATTTATTTCTAATTAATTTTATTTGGATGTTTGAATTGTATAATCAACTATGTATACCACTTTAGAAGAAGCTGTAGCCCTACCTCTCCTCCAAAAGTGCACTTAAATGAATTTTCCCAGAGAAATGTTGTAAATAAAAGTTGTAGCTCTCTGTACGTGTAGTTTATATACGAAGTTTCAAGAAAATTGTCGAAGCCATTTTTGAGGAATCGCGAAAAAGTGAAAAAAATCATTTAGTAAAGTGGTAAAACAAACGCACTTCCGCTTATCCGATTTTTTTCAAACTCGGAATTTCAAACAACATATTCAATTCTAATTAATATTATTTAGAAGATAGAATTGTTTAATAAACTGAAATAGCAGTTAAGAAGAAAACCTAACCCCACCTCTCCCCCAGAAGTGCCTTGAAATGAATTTTCCCAGAGAAATGTGTCAAATAAAAGTTCTAGCCCTTTGTGTGTGTGTGTAGTTGATGAACCAAGTTTGAAGAAAATCGTCGGAGCCTTTTTTGAGAAAAATGCAAAAAAGTAAAAAAAACAACTAGTAAGTGGTACTTTCGGTGAGATATTTTGACAGATGAGCCAACCGTCAGGTGCCATGGTGATACCTAAACGGGAATATCAATTTCAACTTTCTACGGTTTTTCGTTTTTGAGCTATGCTGTTCACACACAGACCATTGCTAAAAACACTTTTTGGATCAGGGGTCCTCAAAACGGATATTTCCGGTGAAAACTCGATATCGAAAATTTGACACGATTCCAATACTTCCTCTTACTAGGAGTAAGAGAAAGTAAAAGTGAACGTAACGTTTGTTTGAGTTTAATCCTCTTGATTTGTTTCTTTAGGGATATCTCAAAACAAAATTTATGTTAGGGCACCAACACTTCAGAAAGTACTTACAGAAGATTTAATCCAAACCTGCTTAGCAATTCTCGGCAGACATGATACGGTTAGCAACTCATTGTTGGCAGCGACTGCGCTTGTGGCCGTTTAAGTCGAGGGAGGGTCATTTTGAGAATAAATAGTAATATTTTTTTTTATAGATTTTTGTAAATAAACTGTAATATTGTTTTGTTTTAATGATGTTTAACCTGATTTTTAAGTTTCTTATGGTTCTAAAATAGGTTTTTAAGTGTTGTCAGCATTTGAACTCTCTTATTTATTAGAAATTAATAAGAAAATCCGCTTTTAATTTTAGTTTACGAAACAAAGAAATAGGAAAAAAACGACGAAAATTTAATCATTATGATTTGAAATATTGAAGTGCAACGGTTTGAAATATTGAAGTGACATTAACAGCATTATTCTTCATTTTTTTTAGTAGTTTTCAATGCAGTAGTAAAAAGTCAGGGGTCAAAAGGAAATCGCAACTTTAATCACCGATTTCAGGTGTAAGGCGGCAATAAAATCAAATAACATTCACCATCATAAAACTAGAGCGAAAATACTTCAACAAACATTATGTTCACTTTTTTGATATTTTTCTTCGTTTAAGAGTTATTTCAAAAGTGGCCCGTTTTTGGGGCACATTATATATATATATATAGCGAATTTTCGCACTGCTTTCTCAAGTTATCTTCAAACGAAAATTTGGTTCACAATCCCAGTCGTTAAAGAGCGTTTCTATGCGGTAGTGACGTGAATATCTTCTTTCTCCCTAATTGCATTTATTCTTTACCTTCTTTATGATCTAATATCAGACTCATAACTGTCTTCTGTCTAACAACTATTCATAGTGTTAGATAAATTCTTCTTAATTATAGATAAAAATGTAATGGGATCCATAGGATATTAAAGATTCATAGGATCCGAAGAGCGAAGAAGCTGACATTAAATGAATAAAAAGTTATCTACTCCCCACCTAGGCCAGACTTGGCAGGGAGAGTTCGATACATACGAAGGTCATTCAATAAGTAACGAGACAAATTGCTTTAGCTCAGAAACGGTTTGTTTCGATACAATAGTTTTAGTGCGGCAAGTTGGCATCCTTGTACTTATTTTCTCATCAGCTGTTCGAGAGTATTTGGTATGCAAAACCTCAAATGTATTCAGTTAACAAGTAAGTCAGTTCAAATGAGTCAGTAGGCGAATCCGCTCGCACATTGCTCCTTAGAAGAACAACGATCACTGATAGATTTTTAGTTGCAGAGGTATCAAAAGTAGTGAAATCCACGAAAGAATGTTGAAAGTGTAGTGGGAATAATTGTTTGAACCGTTCGAACGTTTACAATTGGGTAGAACAGTTTAAAAGTGGCCGTGCAGGGGTCTGTGACGAACAACGAAGTGGACTACATGTTGAAGTTACAACAACCTCCCCCTCGAATCTCGCATTAACGCGTTAATTCAGGACAACAGGCGTATTACTGTTGAACTGATAGCTGAAGAAGTGCACGCGAGTGTTGATACTGTCCATAACATTATTCAAAATAAACTGCAGTACAAGAAAACTTGTGCGGGATGGGTTCCAAGACAACTTACGGACGCCCACAAAGAAAGTGGGGTGGGAGTTCCTTCCACATCCCCTCTACAGTCCCGACATCGCCCTATCGGACTTCCATTTGTCTGGACCCCTTAAAGAGGCACTACGCGGGAAAGAATTTTTAATCCAATGAAGAAGTTAAAAATCAGATGCAAAAGTGGTTTTGAGATCAACCCAAAGAATTTTATCCCAGAAACATACGCAAATTAGAAGAACGATGGGACAAGTGTATTTATGTTGCTGAGGACTATGTTGAACAGTAGCCAATGTTTTCTATTGCTTAAATAAATAGTTTTTGAGCTACAGTGTTTTGTCTCGTTACTTATTGAATGACCCTTGTATAAATAGAGCGACAGCAGTACAGTTCAGGACAGTTTTATAACAATACATCCAGTCAGCAACCTATATCTAACTTATCTTCTTATTACTCAGCCAGTCTGTCTCTTTATATTTCTCACGTTCCCTAACTTCTAACTTAACTGTAAAGTCCTTGCAGTTTGTGTTGTTCTTTTCATTATATAGTATTCAGCATATAATGTAGCTTATTTCTGCAAAATCCATTCTCTCTAATTCACTCTCATTCTCACATCCTTTATAAAAACAATAGATAATACTCTACCCACCGGCAATATTTCTGCAAACGAATATATCATTTTTATACTTCAGATTTATTGGGCTTAGTGGTATAAATATATATCATATTTTAAAGAAAAGGCCTTATTGAAATATACAGGTAATAGATGCATTGGCGAAATGTGAACTGTTACATTTGGTCTCGGTCGATAGACAACTGAAAATCCAATTACCATTAGCCCGATGTAGTGAATGAATTTTGATATGATTAGGTGATCGTAAAGAAGGCGATGGTAGACTGAATGTAGTAATAGCGGTGAGCAAACTAACTTCACACTCTGTTACAACTGGATTTGTTCTTTGCCCTCTTGATGGTACAATATCAGATTCAGCACTGTCTTTGCATCACTGGAACTCACCCATATTGCAATAGGCTTCTTCAGGGTAGTTTCGCCTTGTCAGAAACCATTTCATATCGGATCTGTCACAAACAAAATCTCAAGTTTGAGCTTCCTACGTTTTTTCGTGTCTATGCCATTTTATTCATATACAGATAATATCTGCTTTATAATCCTCCAATCTGTTTTGTCTGAGAACATAGTTAAAATTTTGAATACAAATCCAATTTAGCATTAAAATGAAAGTCGTATAAGTGATTCACAAAGATTTCTTTCTCTTTTCTTTTTTTTTATTTCTTCAAACCGAAACTTTGATTCTAAAGATGAAAAGCTAATTAAATTGAGATTTTTTCCGGTTCCCGAGAAAACATGGAAATCATCAAGCCCATGGAGAGACATTTTCTAACTAAATTTTGTTAATTCAGAAATTCCAATTTATTAACATAAACATTGCTTATTCATACAATAAGCCTATTTTAAATTAGATCAGATGGATTTTATATATATATATATTAATTCAGCTGTTTTGTATGCCAGGTGAAACACTATGGTTTTATAAACCATATCACCCATCAACCCCTTCGGAAATCTTTTATGTACATATTTATATTTAATAAGTTACAAAAGGATGAAAATTAATATAAAATAAACATTGTACATGATAATTTAAAAAAATAATATTTACAAAAAATATGTGAGGGGATATATTTTGAATGGCGGGCTGTGTGTGTGTGTGTGTGTGTGTGTGTATAGAAAAGAAAAGCTAACTATACCTTTCATCTTTATTGTCATCATATTTGTTCCCTTGTGTTGTATCATGTCGGCAACTGTAAGGGACAGAGGGAGGAGCCACTGTCGGGGGGGTACCCAGGGTGCAGCGTGTGTATACTAAGTCCTACTCTCTCCCTAGTATTTATTAAAGCCCCCATGTTTATTTTCCATATTTACATACAATAAGAACCGTTAAAAATCAAAATTTACGTGACCTAGTTTAACAAATAGAAAAAAATGAGACTTATTTGTAAACATTTCAGTAATAATTTAGGGTTAAACAATAATTGTTTACAAAATACGTAACCCTTAAAATAATTATTCGTTTTTTTATTGTAATAAGTTTTTATTTAACAGAGCTTTGTTTGAAATATTAAGCGAGCTTTAAGAGACGCTTTTTTTTTCTTTTCTTTTTTTTTTTGAGAAATGAAGTCTCCTCTGGACTATTCCGCTCTAACATTCTTCTAGTTCCAAATTAAATTGCATGCCAAAGTTTAATAGTTCTTTTTTCTTTACCTTTTTTTTTTTTTTTTTTTTGTAGTATTGTTACACAAACACTCTGAAAACAAATTCACAAATAAAAAAAAATCTGGTATGAAACACTCACACAACTTTCTCTTACTCCAGTTCTCAAAATTATAATTAACAAATTTTATAGTTTGTGTACCAAATTTAATGAAAAAAAACTGTTCAGTAAAAGCGCACTTCCGGTTTACTAATTTTCTTGGAACTCGGAATTTTGGCCATCTATTTATTTCTTATTAAATTTGTTTGGATGATAGAATTGTATAATCAACTATGATAGCAATTTATAAGAAAAACATATCCACACCCCTCCCCTAAAAGTGCCCTTAAATGAATTTTCCCAGAGAAATGTTTTAAATAAAAGTGTTAGATCTTTGTATGTTTAGTTTATACAAGAAGTTTCAACAAAATCGTCCGTGACATTTTAAAAAAAAAAAACGCGAAAATGAAATCATTTAGTAAAGTGGTAAAGTAAACGCACATACGATCATCCGATATTATTCAAACTTGGAATTTTAACAACACATTTAATTCTAATTAATATTATTCAGATGACAGAATTGTATAATAAAATGAAATAGCACTTTAGAGGAAAACCTCACCCCATCCCTCCCCCAAAGCTGCCCTTTAATGAATTTTCCCAGAGAAATGTTTTAAATAAAAGTTGTAGATTTTTATATGTGTAGTTGATATACTAAGTTTAAAGAAAATCGTTGGAGCCATTTTTGTGAAAATCGCAAGAAAGTGAAAAAAAACCATTCAGTAAAATGGTACTTCCGGTTGAGGAATTTTGACAGATGACCCACTGTCGGATCACTCGGTGATACCTAAACGGAATATCAAGTTTGAACTTTCTACGATTTTTCGTTTTTGAGCTAAGCTGTTTACATACATACATACACAGACACACAACACACACAGACCATTTTCTAAAAACGACTTTTTTGGACTCAGGGGCTTTGAAACGGATATTTCTGGTGAAAACTCGGTATCGAAAATTTGTACGATTACAATACTTCCTCTTCCTAAGGAGGAGTAAGAGAAAGTAAAAAGAAGTGTTATTTGGTTCGTATACAGTACATTCCACTTTGCTGCAGGAACTGCCAGTAAAAATGCAGTAGACGACAAGGTTATCCTGCTTTTATGCAGTTACAAAAAAGATCATTTCTGAAGTGTATCTCAGATAAGTCTTCATTGAAAGTGATAATGTTCCTTAATCAAGCCATGAAAACGAGCGAAATAAAGAGGTTCCTTAGTGGTCCACTAGTGTGGACGATGCCTCGATATTCCTGGATATTCATTGGAATCTGGAATGGGGGAACATTTTTATTATTCCAGTTCTTGTGTGTCCAGGAGTTTTGGTATTCAGTTTGGACATATCATACTGTAAAGTTCAACATTAGTGGTCATACATTTCGATAGCACTCCGTACAATAGTGGCAATTCGCTTAATTCTGCATACAGCATATCTATAGATGTGCTGTGTGAGAAATCCAAGCAACTAAAATCCACAACCATCTGTAGAATATTTTTAAAAAATAAAACTAAAAGTCTTATTTTTGTTAGAGCAACTTTGTGTCCAGATTTTTTTTTTCAACTTCCGGTGACTTTAAAACACTTATTTACTGATGAGAATTTATCTTGGAAAATCTGAAAAGATCGCAAATACCAACATTTACATACTTAAATGAAAATAAAAATAAGAGTTCATACTTTAGGAGTAAAACTTATCTTTCTAACTGATGACAAGCCTTTGTGTCGTCAAGTAAGTAGTGACAAAACATGAATTTGTAGTTTATTATACTTAACCAAAGAGGCATAATCAAAATGCTATCTGAGTGTGAACACAAGTGTTGGAAACCGGCATGAGGAGGAGATAGCGGTTGCAATAAGCATCAATGTTTAGTAGATTAGTTTGTTAATGGATAAAGAAGGGGAGAGGGATGGGCTTTAGTATTCGAAAAGTGAACAGATAGATTATGGATATGTCGAACCCTTTTCAAATTTCCACACCAACGAATTGTATTAACCGTTTTTGGTTGCGTGTGCCGGGATGCCAAAGCTATTGTGAAAAGCCTTCTGCTGGCTAGAGAGCATCTTGAGAATAGTATGAAAGTAACAGAGAGACACCTGGTGGCATTCTTTACAACTTATAAATATATAGTCCAGGGACCTCACCTATTTATCTTAATAAATTTTTAATGCGTTCCTCGAAGATATTTTACGAATCTAAATTATGTGGTACATCATGTACAAGTTTATGCACACAGATATACAGGGTGTCCCATTTAAACGGCCCACTTTTCAAATAACTCCTAAACGAAGAAAGATATCAAAAAAGTGAACATCATGTTTGTTGAAGTGTTTGCGCTCTAGTTTATGATGGTGTTAATGTTATTTGATTTTATTGCCGCCGTACACCTGAAAACGGTGATTGAAATTTGCGATTTCCTTTTGACCCCCACTTTTCAATACGTATTGAAAACTAGTAAAAAAATATAGAAAAATGCCGTTAATTTCACTTCAATATTTTCAAACCGTTGCCGAGATATTCAATCGTAAAGATTAAATATTTGTCTTTTATTTCCTATTTCTTTGTTTCATAAACTTAAATTAAAAGCGGTTTTTCTTATTAATTTCTAATAAATAAGGGAGTTCAAATGCTGACAACACTTAAAAAGTATTTTAGAACCATTAGGGACTTGAAAATCAGGTAAAACATCATTAAAACAAAACAATATTCCAGTTTAATGACAAAAATCTATAAAAAAAAATATTTCCTATTTATTCAATATGACCTCCTCGGCTTAACCGGCAAAAGCGCACTCGCTGTCCAACAGATGAAGTTGCTAACCATAACATGTCTGCCGGAATTGCTAAGCAGGTTTGGATTAAGTCTTGTCTAAGTGCTTCTGGAGTTGTTGGTTCCCTGATATAAATTTTTTCTTTGAGATATTCCCCAAAAAAAAATTCAAGAGGGGTTAAATCTGGCCGGGATCTGGAAGACCGGTCTCTGCCTCCCTATCCAGCGGCTACTGAACATCTCATTCACTTTTCTGCTCGCCAGACTGCATTTGTGCCGGTTAAGCCGAGGAGGTCACATCGCATAAATAGGAAATACTTTTTTTTATAGATTTTTGTAAATTAACTAGAATAATGTTTTGTTTTAATGATGTTTTACCTGAATTTTTTAAGTCCCTTATGGTTCTAAAATAGGTTTTAAGTGTTGTCAGCATATGAACTATCTTATTTATTAGAAATTAATAAGAAAATCCGCTTTTAATTTGAGTTTATGAAACAAAGAAATAGGAAATAAAAGACGAAAATTTAATCTTTATGATTGAATATCTCGGCAACGGTGTGAAATATTGAAGTGAAATTAACAGCATTATTCTTCATTTTTTTTAGTAGTTTTCAATGCAGTAGTAAAAAGTCAGGGGTCAAAAGGAAATCGCAACTTTAATCACCGATTTCGGGTGTAAGGCGTCAATAAAATTAAATAACATTAATACCATCATAAAACTAGAGCGCAAATACTTCAACAAACGTTATGTTCACTTTTTTGATATATTTCTTCGTTTAAGAGTTATTTCAAAAGTGGGCCCGTTTAAATGGGGCACCTTGTATAAAAATTATTATCTTATAATAATTATTTTGATATAGATAATAATTTTTTAAAACTTGTAAAGTAAGTATGAGATATTATGAATCTTCATAATATTTATGAATCTCGCGCCAAACTGATATTACTTTCTCTTACTCCTAGCAAGAGGAAGTATTGTAATCGTGTCAAATTTTCTATATCGAGTTTTCACCGGAAATATCCGTTTTGAGGTCCCCTGAGTGAATGGTCTGTGTGTCCGTGTGTGTCCGCGGACACACGGACACACACGCAAATGGTCTGTGTGTCCGTGTGTCCGTGTGTGTGTGTGTGTGTGTGTATGTACGTGAACAGCATAGCTCAAAAATGAAAACCCGTAGAAAGTTGAAACTTGATATTCCGTTTAGGTATCACCATAGGGATCTGACAGTACTTATCTCCAAAATTCCTCAACCGGAAGTACCACTTTACTAGTTGGTTTTTTTACGTTTTGCGAATTTTCTCAAAAATGGCTCCGACGATTTCTTTAAACTTGGTGTATCAACTACACATACAAAAGCTACAACTTTTATTTGAAACATTCTCCGGAAAATTCATGAAGGGCACTTTTGGTGGAGGGGTGGGGTTAGGTTTCCATCTAAAGTGCTATTTCAGTTTAATAGACAATTCTGTCATCTAAATAATGTTAATTAGAATTAAATTTGTTGTTGAAATTCCGAGTTTGAAAAAAATCGGATAGCCGGAAGTGCGTTTATTTTAACACTTTACTAAATGATTTTTTTTTTACTTTTTCGCGATTTTCTCAAAGATGGCTCCGACGATTTTCTTGAAACTTTATATATAAACTAAACATGCAAAGATCTACATCTTTTATTTAAAACATTACCCTGGGAAATTTCATTTAAGGGCACATTTAAGGGAGGGGTGGGGTTACAGCTTCCTCTAAATTGCTATTATAGTTGATTACACAATTCTATCATCCAAACAAAATTAATTAGAAAAACAAATTCCTAGTTTTAATAAAATTAATAAATCGGAAGTGCGCTTTTACTGTACTGTTTTTTCAATTTTCGACGAATTTCGTTAAATTTGGTACACAAACTATAAAATTTGTCAATTATAATTTTGATAAGTGGAGTAAGAGAATGTTGTGTGAGTGTTTCACACCAGATTTTTTTTTTCTTGTTTGGAATTCTAACAAAGCATCTACTATACTCTAATATTATGTACGTAAGTGATAGAACCATACATCTTACTCAAGTGATACTTTAGAAGGAAGCTTAACCTTCCTATTTCCCCAGTACCGTACAAAAATCAACTGCCTTGGAAGAATTATTCATATAAAAGTGATAAGACTATTATGTGTGTAAATAGATACGAAGTTTAAAGAAAATCGTTTCAAAAGCGGTTTCAAAGAAAATTACGAAAAACTAAATGAAAAAAATACCATTTTAGTAGAATCGCACATCCAATTGGTGTAGTATCAGATGCGGTTGTGGTTCCGTGCATAATTAATACATAAAATTTGTTCACATATATAACATAAAAAAAAATCTGGTGTGATACACTTACCGAACTTTCTCTTACTCCACTTCTCAAAATTATAATTGACAAATTTAATGAAATTCGTCGAAAACTGAAAAATTGTCCAATAAAATCGCACTTCTGGTTTACTAATTTTCTTGAAACTCGGAATTTTGGCCATCTATTTATTTCTAATTAATTTTGTTTTTGTTTGGATGATAGAATTGTATAATCAACTATGTGAGCACTTTAGTGAAAAACATAACCCCCATCTCTCCCCTAAAAGTGCCCTTAAATGATTTTTCTCAGAGAAATGTTTTAAGATAAATATTGTAGATCTTTGTATGTTTAGTTTATATTAGGAACTTTCAAGAAAATTTTCGGAGCCATTTTTGAAAAAACTGCGAAAAAGTGAAAAATCATTTAGTAAAGTGTCAAAACAAACGCACTTCCGGTTAGCCGATTTTATTTCAAACTCGGAATTTCAACAACATATTCAATTCTATTTAACATTATTTAGATGACACAATTGTCTAATAAACTAAAATAGCACTTTAGATGAAAGCCTTATCCCAACCCTCCCCCAAAAGTGCCCTTAAATGAATTTTCCCAGCGAAATATTTCAAATAAAAATTATAGCTCGTTGTATGTGTAGTTGTTATACCAAGTTTGAAGAAAATTGTCGGAGCCATTTTTGAGAAAAACGCAAAAAAGTAAAAAAAACAAAAAACTAGTAAAGTGGTACTTCCGGTTCAGGAATTTTGATAGTTAACATACAATCAGATGCCATGGTGATACCAAAACGGAATATCGAGTTTCATCCTTCTGCGGTATTTCGTATTTGGGATATGCTGTTCACACACACACACACACACACAGACCTTTGCTAAAAACCACTTTTTTGGACTCAGGGGACCTCAAAATGGATATTTCCGGTGAAAACTCGATATCGAAAATTTGACACGATTACAATACTTCCTCTTACTAGAAGTAAGAGAAAGTAAAAGAAGTAATAATTAGAAATATTTAATAAATATATTTTTAAAAAAAAATCAAGTATAAAAAGAACAAAAGGTAAGATACTGAAGGCTGCCATCAAGGTCAGATTATTCGCCGCTCCATTTATCATTATGTAAAAATTTGTCATTCATCCAGAATAGCCGTGATCGTCTAGTGGTTAGGACATTGCGTTGTGGCCGCAATAACCCAGGTTCGAATCCTGGTCACGGCATTATTTTTATTTAATTCTATGGATTATATTTTATTATCCTTTTAAAAAGTTACATAAAAGTAGAATAAATTATGACAGTGTTTTATTAATATATATTAATTCTATTTTTATTTTTTATTCTTTTTTTATGCAAATTACACTAGAATTTCTATTATTTATCAAATTGGATGCAATATTTATTATATGTTGTGATAATCATTTTTAGTTTTTTGAGTTAATTAATATGATTGGCCTGTTTTTAGAATCAAAACTTTCTATCTTGAAAGTTTTTTATAAATAGAAAAAATATCAAATGATTTCAGAGTTCACTTTTTTTTCTTTAAATAAAATGGTAAGGTACATTTCTTGGCCACTTAGTATGAATCTATTACATTTTTACTTCCATTACTTCTAGTATTGGAAGTCTTCCGAGATAGTAGTGGTCAGACATCATCCAAACATTAAAATAACACCATCATCGGCATATGCTTGTACAATAGAAAACCCGACGAATTCATCCAAGGCAGCACACCATAGCTTTGATGAGAGGCAACCATATGGACGGCAATTCTAATTCCAATTTTTTCGATCTAGGGACACTTCAAGAGCATCAAATGAGCATCAAATTGCCCCTTCAACATCCAAAGAAAAATTAATAAATTTTTGTTTTATTTATTATTTCCCCATAGTTCAATTTTTAAGAATATAATATAAATTTAAATTGTTAGACTTCATTAGACCTAACTTAAATAATAAAAGATATAATCTGATTTATTATAAACTTAAATGCACACATTCAAAGTAGAAAATTATATGACAGGTTTAGTTAGGATTAGGGTAAACATTGGGTCTTTTAGATTTACGATAGCTGGTAATACCCTTAGGTTTAAAAAGACGAAAAGCCAAATTTGGGGTCAACGACCTCTTCGATACTGTACTTTTTTTTTCATAAGTAAAAATTCTCTAATCAAAAAAATACTAATCATCACATAAATTAGCTGGAAACTACAAAAAATTAACTAAAATTAGAAATCTAGTTTTACTACGAAAGCAGTTTGTAACTATCGGTAGTTAGTTTTTTTTAATAGTTTGAAAAACAAAACGAAAAATCTAATGTGAATCCCTCACACGACTTAATCTTGCTGCATTTTATTTTTTTATTTTAATTTAAGACGCGTCAACATCTATGGTCATTGGCGCCCGGAGCCTTCTCAGTGCATTGCCGGCCTCCGGACAGATTTCTCTCGTTACTGACAACACTGTCTATCACCGGACAGCGAGGTGTAGAGGCTCGTAGGAAGAAAAAAATCTAAGGGTAGCACAGCTGGACTCGAACCCGGGTCCTCCGCGTGGGAGTCCAGTACGCTAACCACCTAGCTATTCCCTTCCATACAAATATTATTTCTCTTACTCCTAGTAAAAGGAATTATTGTAATCGAGTCAAAATTTTCGATAATTTCACCGGAAATACACGTTTGGAGATACCTTGAATCCAAAAAAGTGGTTTTTGTGCGTGTGTATCGCAAAAAAAAAAAAAAATGAAAAACACAATGTAACGGCAAGAGAGAGAGCCAAGCCCGACCGAGAGAAAACAAACTCTCTCTGGTACTCTGTCACTTAAGCAGGCTAGAGTGGGGGGAACCAGTATATAAGCCAGTGAGTGAGCTAGACATTTATCTATCTATCAGATTCAACCATATACATCGCATCGTGTCATAACTCTACTCCAAACCCTTTATTCTATAAAATCATTACAAGTCCACTGCAGTTTATGTAGACTTATAGCCATATTATATGTGTCTTCATATCTCGTCTAATTAATCAATCCCAATTTCTCTCCTCATCAACTCCATTATACACAATCAGTGTCAAGTGGTACTTCCACTTGATCGATTTTGACCAAAACCTTATTATCAGGTCACCCTGGTGAATCTTAAATGAAATATTAAGTTTGAACTTAACAGCGATTTTCGGTCTCTCACATATAAACACCAGAAGGACACATAAGGGGAAAATTTATCGCGATAGAATACTATGAGTATAACTAATACATAATAATAATATACAATACATTCTAATTTTTTTTTTTTTTTCATTTTAAATTGCTACTATATGACCGTCAAATACCTACGGTAAACTTACTACTATGTTTCAAACAAAGTGGTGACAGTAGTTGGTGTAATAAATCAGAAAAAATTGTGTACCACACACACACTGCTTGTCAACTTTACATTTGTCAAACAACTGTACTTCGAAATATTGAAAAATTACACCCTTTTTTTGGAAGCCCACCCAGGGATAAATATTGGAGATTTACTTCCTATTATAGTTAAATATCAACAGTCTGTAAAGTAATGCTTTTTTTTTTGTACACTCGAGTTCAGGTAATTGACCACAATATCAACCAAAAGAGCGCAGCGAGTTTGGCAACTGAACGAAAGTGTAAAATACTTTACTTGAATATTAAATTTTTTTCTGCAACCGCATTAAATTGGTTCTTAATTTATATGGGAATATAAAAATTCAGCATCAGTAATGTCTGTGGCCGTAAAATTCGAAAAGTATTCGATGGATTGACTTGAAAATTTTACACAACGTTACATTTCTATATAAGAGTGTTTATATATACTTTTTATTCCGAAGTTCCCACGGAAATGGGAAATTCTCCGAGCGTTTCGCGAGTTTGGCAGAAATAGACAGAGACTCAGATGCGTTGCGATGGTGGCTCACTCTCTGAACCTCTTTCTCAACTACTTATAAGTACCTCTATTCCAAAGTTCCCATGGAAACGGGAAATTCCGTGCTAAAATCCGTTCAAAAACAGCCTTATTGCGTTAGCACTTGCTTCTTCAGGTATTGCTGCTACTTTGATGGAAGGAGATAGGAATAGTGCATTCAGCTCTTAAACTGGCATGACTTAAACATGCACTTCACAGAAAACCCAACATGTAACATTTCTAAAACATCAGGAATGGGAAAGATTCTTCTTGCAAAATCACGCTTGGTTAAGCGGAAGAGCCATTCTAGCCGGCTAAAAATGTCGATGTCCTCGATAAGAACAACATCATTCTAAACAGAATCGCAGGTGAAACAGTTACATACAAATCTACTGACTCTGTGAGGGACAAAGTAAAGTAGTGAATTTTCAAACGGAAATTCTTAATTCACTCGATGTTCCCGGATTATCGCCTCACATTCTAAATTTGAAAATTAAAGTGCCAAATTATATTACTCCGAAATATCAATCAGCTCAAGTTGGTACATGATTAGTAGTTAAAAAATTGATGAATAATTTAATTGAAGCAGCAATTCTCATTGGACCTCATAAAGGTGAAGACGTACAACTTACACGAATACCACTCTTTCCGACAGATATGCCGTTCGAGTTCAAACGACTTCAATTTCCAATACGCCTTACGTTCACTATGACTATCAATAAAGCGCAAGGATAAACTTTGCAATGTGCGTTTTGAATTTAGAAAACGAATGCTTCTCTCATGGGCAATTATATGTCGCATACTCCAGAGTTGGTAAACAATCTGATCCTTTATGTTTATGCAGAAAACGGACAAACAAAAAATGTCGTCCATTCACTAGCTTTATAATAAAACAAGACTTTTAGTTCAAAATATTTTTTCTTTCTTTCCTTTCAGTGCACAGCATCGCGAAGTAGGGTATTAAATTGAATGATAAGTTTTCTTGCTGAATCTATGTTAACTGTAATACTTCCATTTACTTTCCTAAAAATCAGACTGAGCCACAGCGAAGCGCAGCCGGGTTAGCTAGTTAATAAATAATAAAACATTTGTGTCCCAATAATATGATAAAACAAATAAAACTGTTCAGTAAAAGCGCCCGTCCGGTTTACTAATTTTCTTGAAACTCAGAATTTCAGCCGTCTATTTATTTCTAACTAATTATGTATGGATGATAGAATTGTATAATGAACTAGGATAGCACTTTGATGAAAATCTAACCCCACCCCTCCCTAAAAGTGCTCTTAAAAGAAATTTCCCAGAGAAATGTTTTAGATAAAAGTTGTAGATCTTTGCATGTTTAGTTTATATACGAAGTTTCAAAAAAATCGGATAACCGGAAGTGCGTTTACTTTACCACTTTACTAAATGAGTTATTCACTTTTTCGCAATTTTCTAAAAAAATGGCTCCGACGATTTTTTTGAAACTTCGTATATAAACTAAACATGCAAAGATCTACAACTTTTATCTAAAACATTTCTCTGGGAAATTTCTTTAAGAGCACTTTTAGGGGAGGGGTGGGGTTAGATTTTCATCAAAGTGCTATCCTAGTTCATTATACAATTCTATCATCCAAACATAATTAGTTAGAAATAAATAGACGGCTGAAATTCTGAGTTTCAAGAAAATTAGTAAACCGGACGGGCGCTTTTACTGAACAGTTTTATTTGTTTTAATCATATTATTGGGACACAAATGTTTTATTATTTATTAACTAGCTAACCCGGCTGCGCTTCGCTGTGGCTCAGTCTGATTTTTAGGAAAGTAAATGGAAGTATTACAGTTAACATAGATTCAGCAAGAAAACTTATCATTCAATTTAATACCCTACTTTGCGATGCTGTGAACTGAAAGGAAAGAAAGAAAAAATGTTTTTAACTGAAAGTCTTGTTTTATTATAAAGCTGGTGAATGTACGACGGTTTTTGTTTGTCGCATTTTTTAGAAAATTGCGAAAAAGTGAATAACTCATTTAGTAAAGTGGTAAAGTAAAACCCACTTCTGGTTATCCGATTTTTTTTCAAACTCGAAATTTCAACAACATATTTAATTCTAATTAACATTATTTAGATGGCAGAATTTTCATAAACTGAAATAGCACTTTAGATGAAAACCTAACCCCACCCCTAACCCAAAAGTGCCCTTCAATGCATTTTCCCGAAGAAATGTTTCTAATAAAAGTTGTAGCTCTTTGTATGTGTGGTTGATGTTTAAATTTTAAAGAAAATCGTCGGAGCGATTTTTGAGAAAATCGCAAAAAAGTAAAAAATGCAACTAGTAAAATGGTACTTCCGGTTGAGGAATTTTGACAGATAACGCACAGTTAGATCGCATGGTGACACCTAAACGAAATATTAAGTTTCAGTTTTCTACGGTTATTTGTTTTTGAGCTATGCTGTTCACATACATACACACATACACACACACACACAGAGACCATTTGCTACAAACCACTTTTCTGGACTCAGGGGACCTCAAAACAGATATTTCCGGTGAAAACTCGATATCGATAATTTGACATGATTACAATACTTCCTCTTACTAGGAATAAGAGAAAGTAAAAATATGAAAAGGGCAAATACAGAAAATGTAACCTTTGCCAAGTCAAATAATACTTCCTCAATTTATAACCTGCACTGTTTGGTATAACCTCAAAACCGCTGTGACTGGGATTAGTTTTGATCTTGTTGTCGCGTATTGCCGCTAGATGTCGGACTAATTAGAACTTGATTTATGTTTCTTTTTTTAAAAAAAAGTACTTTGTCTTTGACTTTTTGTCGCTTTGTGTTTAAAAGTAGAACTTGACTCACTACTTTTGATTTAATCTGAAACCGTCAATTATTACACAGTTAACTTCCATTGCTATTGGATAGTCAGATTTCGAAACAAGAGAAAGTTGTTTGAGTGTTTTTCACCAGAATTTGTTTTTATATCTATTTCAAATTTAAGTCTACAGGGAAGCGAAGAAATTAGCTCAGTGCTGGCGTGTTGGATTCCCACGCTGAAGTCCCGATTTGAGGCCAACTGTGGGACAGTGTTGTCCATAACTGAGGAAATGCTCTGTGAGGACACAATAGATCTTTCAGGCCGCAATGTACTATCCGCTATTCGTTAAAATAGCTATCTACAACTGACAGGATACCATAAACAGTAGTGACAGTCTTAAAAAAATCCCTATGGCGCAGACGGCGATTTGAATAGGGGTGGCATATGGTAAGCACGCCACAGACATACGCCGTTTAGTTCCGGCCTTCGCTACCTAGGGCGCCACTAACTGTAGCTTCCCACTTTTTATCACAATGCTGGGTCAACACTGAGTTTGCCCTCAGGGGAAATCGAACCCTGAATTCTCACACGAAAGGCGAGAGTGCTAGCCACTAGATCAACGCGTGAGGACAGTCTTAAAAAGGGTGGTGAAATTGCTTTAGAAATATCTCAAACCAGACATCGATGAAGTCAGGGGAAGGGGAACAAAACTAGAAATGTAGAAGATAACTGAAAATGGGAAACATATCGTTTAAACGATTTGATGATAGTTTTTAAAATCAAATATAAATTGTGACGAGATTAATCGTTAAAACGATTGTTATCGATCAATGTGTGATATACCGGATATCTTTCTATGTTCTTTTATAGTTTTGATTCTATATTTTTCTTAACTTCCTACTAAATTTACAGGGCAATGACCCCTTCTGCAAGCAATATAAGAAATGTGCTACTCCTTGCTACCCCTAACCTAGGCGTAAACAGTACCACATTCGGAGGGCATTGACTTCTCTTTAGGAACTCACCCAGTGCTTACTAAATATCACCAAAATAAAAGGGAGATTAAGACATGTCTACTTTTTCTTAATATATATAAAATATACAGTTTTTATGTTGTTTTTTTTTTTTAAGTGACGTGCACTTAGAAATTTATGGTCCTTGAATATCTACAATTTGTCACACTTAAAAAATCACCAGTCAACTCCTACTAAAGTAAGCTATTTGTTGTTAATTGCGTAAGTACTAATTAAGAATTTGGAAAATATTTTGCTGTTTACAAAACTTTGATGCAAAACGTATATACGAGTAGTTGAATATTGTGGATGGGTTCGCAATGCTGGATAGCATTTGGTATTTTATCCGTCATGGCATGCATATTTATTTTGTTCCTGACCAGTTTTGAATTTTCCATCCATCGTCAGAGTAAATCTATCCATTTCGTGCTCAGAGAGTTCACTTCAAATGTAATATGTTTTCGTTTCACTCGACAATTGTGTGGTTTGTATGTGCGGGAAGGTTATAATGGTTATGTTAGTATGAGTGTGTGTTTAATGACAAAATGGAATTTATTAATTTTATTAATGGAATAGTGGAATAATAAATTTTATTAATGTAATAATTAATTTTCCATTGAAATGGAATAATTCCATTTTTTCATTAAGCGGCCTCTACACGGTCAATAATATTGACAATACTTTAGAATCTTGACAATAATATTGACCATGTAAGGTGAAAAAATTGTATTGATATTGTATCGGTATTGACAAGAGTATTGATGAAATTCAGATTTTCTGATTTTCGTATCAATACTGAGAATTGGAGGGGATATTGACAATATTATTGACCGTGAAGGGGCGGCGCCAATATTTCCATCAATACTCAGTTAAATAGTTTTATACAACGTTGAAACTAACCTGCACAAAACAAAAGCAATACTATTATAATAGGTTAAAATGACCTTATGAGTAATGCCAAACGCCAAAATAATGGTTACGCAAGCTTTTGTACGATTATTCATTTTTTAAGGTAAAAAAAAAACCAACAAAATAACTAGTACAAACACGTAAATTTGCTCTCCTAGTGGCAGAAGTAGTAACTAATGGGCACAGTTATTGACAATAATATTGATCGTGTAAGGTAATGAAATACTGAAACTGGTTAGCATGAGTATTGATGGTTATATTGCCAATACTGATATTGACAATATTATTGACCGCTATAAATGTAGAGGCCGCTATAAACACACGCACATAGTAGCATAACCTTTATAACCTTCCGCACTTACAAACTAAAATTGTCGAGTGAAACGAAAACATATTACGTTCGAAGTGATCTTTCTGCACAAAATTGATAGACAATACGTACTCTAACAATGGATGAAAATACAAAACCGGTTAGAAACAAAATAAATATGCATGCTACGGCGGATAAAATATCATATACACGTATGTATATAAACGAGTCTTTTAAACTGTATTTATACCATTTCTTATTATAATATAGATTGACGGAATCCAGTGTTATACTGTGGAGGCTTACTTAATAGAATGAAAGTTGTTGCATGCGTATACCTCTTTTAAGATCTTTCAGGTCGCCGTGTACTATCGCGTAAAAAGAGAAAAGTAAAATTTAAAAAAAAATCTGTCTCATTCATAAACAAACTCAAGTAAATACACTTCCTAATGTATAATCATTTTCAGAACTGAAAATTTGTCTTTTTTTACTAAACGTTTTGCCTTAATATTACACAAATACATGGTGGGAGATTTTTAGAGAAGTTACCAATAAAATTCGACAACAATTATCTGGGAAAATTTTCTGATCAATTGTACCTTAATCTGCATGAATTTCTTCAAAAAAAATATAATATGTTTCTTTATTAAGAAAATTTTCCATTCTTCTTTATTCTAGTATAGATCATTTACTTTACTTCCTATAATTGCCAAAATCCTAAAAAAAAGGGAAAAAAAAGAAGCGACTTTATCTTATTATAGACTCTTAAAAGTCAAATCCATCATTGTGTTTCCGTCCACATTATTCTACAGGAACTTCGCATTGAGATGCTATTGTTTTTTGTCTCTTGAGCGGAAGCTGTTCTGAACGAGTGTCTCTATCTTAAAAATCGTTCAAGCATTCGATAGAGGATGAAGGTTTGTTCCCCATGCTTACTAATAATAATAATAATTGTACTTTATTTGCGAAATATACATAAACAAATAAATTTTACAAAGTACTATTAAAGTAAGAGTTTGCTATTGAAATCATAATAAACTAAAAAAAAAAAAAATCTGTTGTGAAACACTCACACAACTTTCTCTTACTCCTGTTCTCAAAATTGTAATTGACAAATTTTTATAGTTTGTGTACATAAATTTAATGAAATTCGTCGAAAACTGAAAAAAAAAACTGTTCAGTAAAAGCGCACTTCCGGTTTACTAAATTTCTTAAAAAACTCGGAATTTTGGCCGTCTATTTATTTCAATTAATTTTGTTTGGATGATACAATTGTATAATCAACTTAAGAAAATTGTATAATCAACTTAGAGAAAAACTAACCCCACCCCTCCACTAAAAGTGCCCTTAAATGCATTTTTCCAGAGAAATGTTTTAAATAAAAGTTGTAGATCTTTGCATGTTTAGTTCATATACGAAGTTTCAAAAAAAAAAATCGTCGGAGCCATTTTTGAGAAAATTGCGAAAAAGTGAATAAATCATTTAGTAAAGTGGTAAAGTAAACGCACTTCCGGTTATCCGATTTTTTCAAACTCGGAATTTCAACAACATATTTAATTCTAATTAACATTATTTAGATGACAGAATTGTCTAATAAACTGAAATAGCACTTTAGATGGAAACCTAACCCCACCCCTCCCCCAAAAGTGCCCTTAAATGCATTTTCCGGAGAAATGTTACAAATAGAAGTTGTAGCTCTTTGTATGTGTGGTGGATGTTCCAAATTTAAAGAAAATCGTTGGAGCCATTTTTGAGAAAATTGCAAAAAAGTAAAAAATCCAACTAGTAAAGTGGTTACTTCCGGTTGAGGAATTTTGGCACATAACGTACTGTCAGATCCTATGGTGATACCTAAACGGAATATCATGTTTCAACTTTCTACGGTTTTTCGTTTTTGAGCTATGCTGTTCACATACATATATATACACACACACACACACATACACACACACCATTTGCTAAAAACCACTTTTTTTCATTCAGGGGACCTCAAAACAGATATTTCCGGTGAAAACTCGATATTGAAAATTTGACACGATTACAATACGTCCTCTTACTAGGAGTAAGAGAAAGTAAACAAAAAATGATTGTAATAGAAAATGACCAAAAAATAATATACTAACAATAAAAACATACAAATAAAAATAGACACAAACAAGAAATAAAAGAAATGCTAAAATAAGAGAGTAAATTTTAAATCAAAAATTAAATTCCTTAAGGAAAGCTAAATCTATAATGCCAGGCTTATCTGGCGTACTTAAGTAATTTGATGCAAGTATCCACATTTCGCAAAGAATATATTTCAAATTGAGCGGAAATTTTTAAATTGCACATTGCACATTTTTCCTTGTATTTTAATTTATTAACCCATCGTACATAGTTAAATTAAATTAATTCACTTCTCCATTTGAAAAGCCACCTTAGATCTGAAAGCTTTAAATTGGTATCAGAGTCAACATAAAATATATTGAGCTTGTCATTCGTATTTAACAAAGTCCTGTACATAACAAAACGCTCAGAGCTCATGGCGCGTTTTATTGAATAAAACGCTAACCCGTTTTATTGTTTGCAAAAGCGCTGAGAATTGAGAATCCCAACCCGACAGATTATCGAGGGTAAAATCAGAAGTCAAGGAGTATTTTTGGGCTAAGTTAGACCATTCTTTGAACCAAATATATTTTTGCTTACAATTTTGGAAAAACGATTATCGATGTCAGACAAGATCTTTAAACAAAATTTAAAAAAGAGGTGCAAAGTATAAATGTAAACCAGATCTAAACCAGTTTCAATATGCAAAATGTAAGAAGGAGCAGTAGAAGGTAGTGCAAACAACTTTTTGAGGAAATACCTCTGAAATTGGTCTAAAACCTCAAAACATTGGTAGCCCCAGACTCGTCATTGTATAGGAACTTCGCATTAAGATGCTATTGTTTTTTCCCTTGAGCGGAAGCTGTACTGAACGAGTGTCTCTTTCTTGAAATCGTTCAAGCATTCGATAGAGGATGAGGGTTTGTTCCCCATGCTTATTATTTAATACTGAAAGATGTTCAAATAAAACCGATAGTTATTTAACAGCAATTTTTTTAATAAATCATTCAGAAAAGTTGCTGCTATTTCGACGTCAAAAGCGGTGCAAATATCTGGCGAAAAATCAACAAATTTCTCTTCCAACAAATATAGAGAAGTAAAAAAATTAATTTTTCCAACTCCCGACACCTAACAATATTTCTTATTAATCATATTAATTTTAATGATAGGTCCAGTCAAGTTATATTGTATTTAATTGTTATAATTTTCATAATCAAACTAAAATGTACGATATTTTTGACTTAAACTTCTTATTTAAATCTAATGAAAGATTTCCCCAAGACAATAGATATCCTTTAATATCTTAATAAAAGAAAAAAGATAATCCACTGTGGTTTCCTTTATTTCCAAAGTTACCACCTAGTGAGTGGTCCCTAACAATAGTTTCTTTCTTTCTTTTTCTTTGTTGAACTTACTGAATAGCCCTTCCGGGTGGAAGAGTTTACCTCCTAGGTTTTAGGAATATAAATATTTAAGGATAAACAGAATAGGTAGGTTTTTGTATAACTTTAGGGTGGGACAGGATTAGAGACATCCACAGTATTTACGACTGGAACTTACACTTACCGAGTTCAAAGAACTAAAAATTGAAACCTAGAAGGTCTTTCACCTTGTTCATACGGTCCTTGCATCACGCACTGTGTAAGAAGTGGGTTGATACGGTTCTTCAACCCCTTTGGGGAGATCCAGGAAGTTTAATCCCTTGTTTACTGGACTCAAGAAATATGAAAAGGTTATTGACTTTATACTTTTCCTTTAAACGGTTGTTTTCTGCCTTTTTTTTTTTAAACTAACGGTTTATTGCAAAAATTTGTAATATATATGAAATTAATTATAAATGAATTAATTTTTTTTTTTTAATGAACTATTTAATACGTATGTTGCAGCAATTTATTTTCTGTCATCAAGTTTGTTTCAGAAACACGTTTCCGATGTTTTTACCCATCTTCAGTTTCTCAATATTAGGTGATATTGACATAATTCATTTATTTACACACAAATACACAATATTTATACAAAAATGCTAAAAATAATAAACACTTTTGTAATAAGATGATGTATTATTGTTTGTTTTTTTTTTTTTTGTAATAGTCCTCAAAAATCATTAATCTTACATTTAGTTGTATATTTTATATCCTAACTATCATTGTAATTCTCAATTCTCAATGGAAGTTATTTTTATGTCTATTAAAACTATAAAATCAATATGTAAATATACGATTCATAGTTTCATACTTACCTTGAACATTTTAGAAGTACATATACTTGATTTTGTTTCTTACAGTACAGGTTATATCTTGCACAAAAATGACCACGTTTTTAGATATCTAATTAAAGCACTTTACAAGGTTATTATGAACATCTACAATCTACTTAATTTTACAGTACTAAGTGATTCTGACTTTATTTTCGTCTAACTATTCTAGTTTTATTTTCATAAGTTTATTTTCCTATCAAAGGAAGTTTATTTCCCTAACTATTTGTTTTAATGTAAGTATCAGTGATGATAATATGTGATTGGTTAAATAGTTGGCACCAGAGTGCACTGGTTGACACTGTGCGTCCACCAATAGTTCGGGTCAAGCAGGTTTGTCATATTTCGGTTTGTCAAATACAATAAATTGATTGTTAGTATAATTAATAATTATTTATTAGTTGTTCTACCCAAATAATTAATACCCATTAAAATTAACTTTTAAAGAAAAAACAATAAACAATCAGTGATTGATTTTATATTTAAAACTGTATTAATGTGGATGTAAAAACTCCTAGTAATATAATACACCATGATAATTAATCAATAAGTGTAGAGGAGATACTTAGGAGAAGCATGTCTCAGAAGAATTTAATTCTCCGTCTTATTTATATCAGGAGATCATGAGGTCATCTAGGATTCTGGTGGATTAACCGGCGGAATGCCGAAAGAGAGACTTTGGACGAAGGAATTATAGATAATATTCGCGTAGTTTTTGGTGAAATTCCTTACAAATAGTATTTGACAATATCTTTGAAGAAAGTGATGGTTAGGGAAGGCCCTGAGAATATATAGAAGAGAGCGATAATTATGATATAACGATTTTGAATAGCTGTAATTGGATGGGATGGAAATTTGACCGGAAGATGTTTGGTATGGATGTACACCATAGATACTTGAGCATTGGAGTCTTTAAGTTCTTAGCTATGAATAAATGTATGCACGGAAGTATTTTATATAGTCACTAGACGGATATGTAGAGGTCCGCCTCCACGTGGCAGGAATGGAAACTTGCTTGCTATGTATGCAGGGCTAAATGACCATAGGCACCGGTTTTGGCGCTATGCGCTAGGTACGGAGTCTAAGAGTGTGCTCAATTTTGAATTTTGTATGTCACTGTTTCACTTGCAATTCTGTTTAAAATGATGTTGTTCATGTCGAGTACGTCGACATTTTTAGCCGGTAGAATGGCTCTTCCGCTTAACCATGCGTGATTTTGATAATTTGTTTCGATGCTTTGTAATACCTTGTCTACTAATTCTTCTTGTGAATGTACAATGTTGCAGAAATTAGATAAAAAGTTGATTTTTCCTGTAGCTGGATTTGTAGGTGCACTGCCGTTGCCGACTTCGAGTAATTGTCTTGAAAATGTGCCAGCTGTTCAATCGTTTTGAAGTTGAACTGTCATATTCATTGTTAAATGATTTTTTTTTACTATGCCCCAAAGAGTTGAGAATATTTCAAGCAGGCATGCAATTCATCAGCTGGTGTTGAGCGAGGTATCACTGGAAGCGTTTGCCTGAAGTCAGGGATAGTAACACCAATGCTCCACCAAATGGAGCCTGATTATTTCGCAAGTCTTTCAATGTATGGTCTAATGCTTCCAATGACTTCTTGTGAGCCATCCCATACAATGATTTTGCACACCGAGGAACCTTACTCATTTCTGATGTTTTAGAAATGTTACATGTTTGGCTTTCTGAGAAATGCATGTTTAGTGACAGTTTAAGAGCTGAATGCGCTGTTCTACTTTCCATCAACGTAGCAGCATTATCTAATGAAGCAAATGCTAACTTATTATGGCCATTTGAACGGATTTCAGCCAGGATTAAGGAAATTAAGAACGTTTTTCCAGTTCCACCTGGAGCGTCCAAAAAGTAAATCCACCGGATTGGTTGGTCACAGCTTGTATGATGTTATCAAGTGCTATCTTTTGTTCTTGAAGGAGTTTCAGTGTATTTTCTTGGACGAATAGCTGTAAGTCATTTCTGTTGTATGATTTTGAAGTCATTTCTGAGCAGTTCTCTCTCGAATGTTGCATTGGTCGATTGGTCGATACTGTAACTCTCAATTGTGCGAACAACTTGCCATACATTGAAAGACAAAGATCCTCAATGAAGATTGTCTACTTCTCCTGTGAAATCCAAGCCATGATTATGTGTTCCTTGACGTATTCTGTGCAGAATATCTTCAGTAGAAACGGCGCCACGATCGCAACGCGTCCGCGTCTGTCTATTTCTGCCAACCTCGCGAAACGCTCGGAATTCCCAGTTTCCATGGGAAATTCGGAATAAAAAGTATATATAAACACTCTTACATAGAAATGCAACGTTGTGTAAACATTTCAGGTCAATCCATCGACTACTTTTCGAGTTTTGCGGACACAAACATACGGCTGCTGAATTTCTATATATATATAGATTAAATTAACGAACTACATCAGCAGCTACATCCGGAATTGGGATTTGATTGCAATATAAACGAAAATAATTGTTGTGGTTGGTTCCGCAGAGCTGGAAAGCATCAGAGATATTTTCCGTGATAGCCTGCTTCTTTTTGTGGTCATCGATCGGTTGCGGTGTTCGCCCATCATGAGGATGCGTTTGTCAAACAAGGTCATAACACAACTTGACAGAGCAAATTTAGATTATACACAATTTGCATAAACTGTATAAACTGAATTTGCTCTGTGCAAGTCTGTGTTATCACACTGTTTGACAAACGCGTCCTGATGATGGGCGAACGCCCGAAACCGGTCGATCACGGAAAATATCTCTGATAAAGGAAAATAGGTTATCCCGACCTAGCTGGAATTAATTTCTAGAATTCTCTTTGAGTTTAAAGAAAATGTTAAAGTCGTGTGAAATGCTTCATACCAGATTTATTATGTTACAAAATCAAAGCTTCGTATCTTTATTTCAGTCTTTAGTATGGGTTTGACATTCAAAATAAGTGATTGTCACATTTGATTCCCATGAAGGGTTTACATGAAGTATCTCTGCACATAACACCTTCAGCTAGCCACTCATTTAAAACAACCTCCTCATATCCACCCGTCAATAATTCTTAACTCCCCATCTTATTCTAAAAAAGTCCTTCCACCCTAATGTATTACACCAAAGATTGTTCCACTCTTGTGACCAATTATATAACCGGTTTTTTGTCATATAAGCATGCACTAACATATGTACAATACACATCATAGATATTTTTCTATATTAAAATATAAAAAAAGAATAATACAATGGAAATATTAAGTGAATCTCTTTGACATGTTCACTATTGCTGACAATGATTGGCTAGATAATTCTTTATGGACTTGTTAATAGAATACAAAGAAGTTTACACCCCCTTCATTTTTACATACTAACACTAGTTATATAATTCTATATATTATCTCTTTGTTACAATCTATATAATACAGACTTTGCTCGTACACATATATTTTAGTTTTTAACATTGACTTAACAGTTGGTTACTATTCCTTCAATCAGTTCAGTTAAGGGTAAAGATTGTGGTCGACAGTTCATTGTTCTGCAACCTCTATATTATCACTTCTAGTGCTGCCCGACTAACAATGGTAAAGTGTTCGTAGATCATCTCATTTATACACTGACAGATCAGACACGCAGGCCTTCCTTTTTTTGGAAGAGTTTTCGCGAGCTTAATACTCAGCAAATTAATCGCCAGATAGTATACATAAAGTCATCGCCAGAAAGTATACATACTTTTATATATATTCTTTGCTTCTTTAAGAGCAATATGGCGATAGTGTCAAAGCTTCGAAATTCCGTTTTTACCGGAAATACATGTAGAAATACTTGAGTAAAATTATCCAAGGAAACCACAATAGATCTAGGTGATTTGGTTTTTTATAAGGCATGCCATCTAACATTTCACTCAGAAAAGTTATTGATGTTCAAAGCATTCTCACTGTATTGGCTGGCCTTCGGATTATGTTCATTCCCTTGTTAAAAACAACGCTGGCCCTCATCGGCAGTGTGCTGTAAAGGCTCCTAGGGTGAGTAAAGCTAGGGACAGCAATGCTTGACTTACTTAGGGCCTCTTGATCTAATTTCCTTATAATTAATATGCAAATTATTAAATTTATTTATACATTTTAATATTTGCGCCTGTTTCAAGTTATTTATAAAATTTAATTCATAATAAAATTTATTTTCCAGAAAGATCCTTGGGGTGTCGCGGTGGCGTAGGCTGAAGAAATAATGTCAACTGCTATTCTTCAGTGAACAAAGTTGTATTTTTAATCTCTACGCTGTAAAAAAAAGTTGTACCTTCACTTATTGCAATCTCTGTAAATTGTAATCTCTGAATATTAAAAGAAATCACATCTTTGCTAACTTTCGATTAAACTAATATAATGTTTGAATATAATATTAAATATATATAATAGTAATTTATTATTAAATTAAATTGTTATTAGTGCCTGTAAGCACTACAAAAAAATGCTGCGGTTAAAACAACTATCCAGGAATGCTAAAATAATAGTCTCTAAAACTGTGATTAGGCTGACAGAGTGCCAAGAAAAAAATGGTGAAAACATTGTCGGGATATGGGAAAGAAAAGTGTTCCGTAAATATATGACCCGAAATATATAAACAGGGAATGGCGAACCCGAACCAACATGGAACTGAAGCAGCTTGAATGAAGGATAGAAGTGCCCATATAAAGAAGGGTAGAATAAGATGATTAGATCATGAGGCAGGACGATGGCCTCAGAAAACTGAGCATAAGAAGATGGGCACCTCAAGGCTCAAGATCGCGTATAATGGGGTAGACTTATTGAGAAGGCATAGATTTAGTAAGTATTGAATTTAATATTTGTTTTAACATATTTAAAGACAATATAATAAACAATTAAAAGCTCAGAAAATATATTGTATAAAATAAAATTTTATTACCAATATGAATACATGATATGTATACATAACATTCTCGTGTCCATTAAAAACAACCTTCTTTAAGATGTAATCTACATCTCTTTTTTGTGTTTAAAACATATTTTAAAATCATTAAGATCAAAAACGATTTATGTTAAAATCATTTTTTGCAGTTTTGTTATATTTAAAGCTGAAGTATCCATTGGGGGAAATGAACTAGCTATTCTTCAGAGATCCGAGTGGGTATCTCAGTATAACAACACGAGCTATATTTACATGCTGATCGGGCCTAGAGAGGTTAGTTGATTTACAACTAATTGGGTTTAGCGTACCTACAGCTAAATTCTACCTCATTACTGACATTCTCACCCACATTTACACATTGAACTTTGACAGATGACCACTTTCTATGTATAAACACTGATATTAAAGGAAGCTACAATGTGCCCTTCAGGTCGCAGTAGATTTGTTTTTTTTAGCCACATTATCTACGGCGACATCTAAGGCGAGACCAAAACAATCCAAACACTCTGAATTTGTGTGTAAAAGTGTCACTATAATCCCTTTCAAATAAATTATTAATCATATTTTTCAAAAATAAGTAACGTATCACTCCAATAATTAATTATGTGCAATAAGCTACAATTAATTACAGATTAATTTGTTAAAAAATTGTAATCCGTATAGTTCAGAATTTATATGTTTTGTCCAATATTCAATAGTATTTATGTTTATAAGAATGCATATATCCATGCATATTTTTCATATCCATCGTTTAATAAAAGAAAGTATAATTAACGACCATTTTTAGTTTCACTGAAGTTAATGATAATAAAATAAAATAGTATAAAATATTAGCTTTATTGAAGCACTAAAAGTCATAGTATATTATGACTTATATAATAATCCTTTTTAATCCATTTTAAGGCAGATATGAAACCTACACAATAGTTATTATCCTATATTTTAGAAGCCATATAATTGGTTGACATAAAACATTAATAAAGATTACTTACTAATCAAAACTCTTAGAGCATACAGTCTTATAATTGTATAAATATTGAAATATGTTGCTAAAGAAATCTGATTAAATCACTTGTAAAAACTAGTCATATAGTTAGGGTAACTAAATATAGGGTAGCTAAAAGCCAGAACTATTTCGACCTAAAAGATATGATTTGACTTTCATCCTTGGCTAGTATTGTAGTCATAAGTTGTTTTTGTTAGCATATATCAAAATATCTTTTGAAGAACTGATCTCAAGTGGAAAGGATATTGTCTTCCTTCAAGAATAAGAGCATAAGAAAATCTTAAAATTAAAATAATTATGCAAAAAGTCCATGAATTTGAACCCGATAATATAGCATTACATATGCTTACCAACAATTTTGTTACACTAGCAGAATGGTAAAGATCTTTGGTTCAATATAAATGTGTTAAATGAAAAACTTAAGAAGACTAGTATGTGTATAAATCCAGTGAAACTAAAGGTAACGGGTAGTGGTTAAGATCTAAGAGAATCATTAGAATAAGCAGCGAGGTAATCTAGCAATGCCCCTTGGGAGATAATTACATTAAGAACTTCTTCAGGGTTCTTGACACTTAGGAGCACTTACATAGATAGCTCAACAACATTCAGCCTACATAGGAAGTTGTTTTGGGCAGGAATAAAGATAGCATTTGTGACAATAGCAAGGGTGAAGTTGGAAGGAGTCTGTAGAGCAGTGTCCGCCATGGCAGCCCTTTCTTCTTCACAGTTACCACAAATTAGATTATAATTAATAGCCGCAAGGTAACAGAACTTAGCAAGAAATCTCGCTAAGCAGGAAACTTTATGCTTACAAAAATTGACACCAACACTTATCGGTGTAAACACTGACCATGGTTTTTAAATGGTTCTAAATATTACCAGTAATGACATTCGGGAAGTTAAATATAAAAGTTACAAACAATGCCACCAGATAACAACACTTACTAGGAATTCGAATGTTTACAAATATTGCCAGTAGATGTCTGTGGTAAGTTAAAAAATATTTGAGGTATTTCAGAAAGAAAAATACTTTTGGATGAGTCCGCATTGCTGGATAACATCTGGTAATTTTTCCGTCATAACATGCATATTTCGGTTATTCCTGAAGGTTTCGGATTTTCATCCATCTTCAGAGTAAAGTTGTATAGCTCATATAACGAGTTTACTTCAACTTAATAAATTAAAATCCGAAACCGATTAGGAATATTAGAAATATGCATGCTAAGACGAATTTTTACCAAAAATACTTTATTTGTCCGGCAGCTATTTCTCCCTTACAAAATTAAATACATGAATAATATAACAAAATATGTATTTATATTATAAATAGATACTAATTGATTATTACATCTTGGAGAGGTTCTGCAGTAGTTTAAGTTTTAGTCGGCGCGCCGTTTTCTGTCAGAGTTAGTGGTCTGTTCAGTTTCTGTAGTTGGTAATTTGTTTAGAAATCTGAGTTTGTCCAGTCTAGAAAGTCTGATTTTTGGGATTACAGCTCCTTGTGGATTTGTTGGATGGTGCTCCCAAGCAGTAGGTTTTGGAACATTGTAACTTGTTCTTTGCAGTCCCATCCATACGGGGCGGGCTAGATGAATAAAGAAGTCTAGAGCATTACGGTTTTAGTGGCGTCTCCTCTGTATACTATCCTGAAATTCTAATTTTGTCAATAGTGGGGAAATGTGTCACTGTAATGCAAGCTACATCAATTATATATCTTTTCCAGAATTCCCTGAAAGAAGAAGCTTTCGATCTTAGACTGTTTGCATTCCAGTTTATTAATTTGAAGTTGTTCATGGAAAAATGATTACGTTGAACGTTGTTGTTTTGAAATAAGTTTGTAAGTGAATTTGTGAGAAATGAAGTAATTTGCGGAATGAATGGCCGATTATTTGAAAGATGACAGCAATCTTTTTGGTTTTTAAGATTGCTGAGCGTCTGTGTGAGAAGGCTATCCCGTGTGAGTTCTGATTGTTTTCTTGCTGTCTAAATTGGAGGTGATCTTATGGGTTTTCTGGCGCGGTTCCGTTTTTTTTTTTTTTAAGAGATGGCCATGATTCTGGGGTGTTATCATAGGTTACTTAATCTTTATTGACAATTGTTCTGGATTCTCCCGTTTTCGAGTTCTTTGTTTTGCAAGAACTGATGGTGTGGACAACGCCTATAGTCGGCTGGATGGTTACAGATTTTGGTTTTTTAAGTTTTATATGAGGGCATTTAGAAAAATGGTGGCCCCCGGCACATTTAGGACCCAAATGGCAAAAGTTTTTTGTGTGCACGTTGGTGCATTCGGGAATTTGTCAAGATTTGTGTCTGATTTCTACTGATATTACCGCATGACAATCATTTGGAAAATTGATTTCGCCTCTGGTATGTTTTCTATTTCTACTGCCAGCGCCCGCTCTAGCCCCGGACAAAAAGACAAATTGCCGCCCCTTAAGAATATATACACTATCGATCAGAAGTTTTAGATCAGTTAAAAAATTGGGCCTTGAACTACTTCACTATAGTCGTCAGTGTCCAATTGATATTCTTAAACTTGCTCTTAAATCTGCCACGACAAGTCCCCAATAGTTTCGTTCGCTGGAAGTTGAATGACGGCAAGTGAAAACCAAATTTTTTAATAAATATATAAGATTCTGGCTGAAGATTTCATCGTTGTAAAGCATCTCACCTCTGAAGATATGCTATAGAAGACTTGTGAAGCTTTTGGATGGTTCTGACATTCCTTTTAACTGGGTGGCTCTTGTGAGCGAAATGCTTTTTTCTATAGGAGCGCAGGACATCTGGGAGGCGCAGCATGCGGTCGTGGTCTCTAATAACTTAAAAAATCTTTCTCTAAACTGACATCAATGAAGTACTTAACTTTTCATATAACATCCACTATAGATTGATATGCCCTTGGCTAAGGGTAGTTCATATGTAAATATTAGGTGCAATATCATTAAAACCAGATTGATAGCTCAAATTAGAGTAGTTAGTGATCGTCACCTCAGGATTTTTCATAATGGAATAGCCCATTTATTTGATCCTAAAAGAGTTGCTTTACTTGTGCAGTGGGCAAAAATGATAATATTATGCACTTAATTTTGGAATGCCCTTATTATAAATATTTGAGAAGGAGGTTGTTAAATAGGTATTTACCTTCACACTGTTCTTATGTTTTTGCTAACTTACTAGGTATAGAAAATAAAGAAAAGTTAAACCACTTATTTTATTTTATCTCTGAGGGTTTGGAGGAAAGATATACATAGGTTTGTAAAGGTATTATTTAATACCTAGGAGGAGATCCCTCAAACTCCTTCACTAAAATAATTTGTATAAATGAATAATGTCTATTTAAATCATTGTTACTATCTACTTTATTAATCAAGTACTTAATATTATTTTATTACTTTGAAGATGAAGCTATAATGTTTGTAATGTTTCTTCTTGTAACGTTTGTATTTTTTGTTCAGCTTTCAGCAGAGGTCAATCTCTTGCGATAGAAATGTATGGTTTCTTTAGGCAATAAGTAAATAAATATTGAATGAAATTAAGCAAGAAATGTTCCAAGCAATTGGACCAGCCATTTCAAGAGATTTTGAAGCAGCATTCAGAAATATATCAAATACATTCAATCAAATACCAACAAATGAAATTAGCCCGTAAATTTTATTGACAAATTGTAGCAATTGTTGGCCGTTAGAATTGATGAGAAGTATCTGTTGGTTGGCTGATCGGCCGAAGGATATCATAAGAAAACATCAAAAATTTTTCCAAAACCAAGTGAAAACACCAAGTGTTTTTTATTAGTAACCCGACGTTTCGACAAACATTGTTTGTCTTCTTCAGGGGCTATCTTAGATTGAAAAATTTGTATGTTCTATCATTACATGTTCAATTACTACACCGTAATTATCAGTAGTAATTGAACATGTAATAATAGAACATACAAATTTTTCAATCTAAGCCCCTGAAGAAGACAAACAATGTTTGTCGAAACGTCGGGTTACCAATAAAAAACACTTAAAAGAAAAATTTTTGGTGTTTTCTTATGATATCCTTCGGCCGATCAGCCAACCAACAGATACTTTCATACTTTTATTGACAAGATTGATAAAAGTTCTTGAACTGTATGTTGGTAGTTACATATAAATGCTTATAAACTAATGAATATATAGGATGGATTACTATTTGAATCTATCCTTCAATAGTCTTAAATTTCTCATTTTAACAATGTACCGAAGTTATTACATACGATAATATTAATATTCTCAGCCCTCTATAGCTTCTAGCTGAAAAACAAATATAAAAAATCCGAACCCTTTCATGAAAAAGGAAGGAGGGAAAAATATCATATCAAGCATTATTCCAGAAAAATATCTTAGCAAATAATATGCCAAGAATTATCTTAATAGGTTGCAAAAGAAATATAATCTAGAAAAATATAAATAAATATTTGAATTTTATTAATATATATTAATATAATTCATATATTCATTTATTTCTAGTTTAAAAATGAAGTGTACATTTCTTTTTTTCAATTATAATGTACATCTAAGTAATTTTTTCAGTTTTTGTGATTGATTTTCTCCATAAAAACACCGACGAATTTTATTAAATTTGGTTTACTAACTACAAAGTTTGTCGATTAAAATTTTGAAAACTTGAGTAAGAGAAAGTTGTGTGAGTGTTCCACATCAGATTTTTTTGTTTTCTAATTAATGAAGTAATTAATTAAAATTAGTATATTGTAGTTATAAACATGGCCACCAGATACCAACACCTACTGAGAAATCAATTTTATTTATGGTTATATAGTTTGTCACTAGGTGTCACTACTTCCAAAGATTTTTTTGGGAGGCCATTACTCTAACCACTTCCCGTCCCTTCACAAAGACGCATTTTAAACAATTGAAAAATTGTTTACATCACAGGATGGCGCTGTGATCGCGTGGCAAATTTTGGAACTACAATTTTGTAAATCTGGAAGCTTATGCTTTCTAGCGGCAATTATTTGAACTACTACAAATTCTAGATTAAGTAAGTGCTGATACCTGGCGGTGAATTCAGAAACGTTAATTTTATTTGTTTTTAAATAATTTTTTTTTTATTTCAACTAAAATGTAAAATTTGAATTATTTTTATTTTTTTTTTATAAGAATACAGTCCTAATTTTTTTACTATAAACTTCATCTACAACTATTACATTCTTAAAGCAATTAGACAAAAAAAAAATTATATTTGTTCCTTAGCTCTATCTTTTTTTTATGACTTTTATTAATTATTCAATTATTTGTTAAAGGAGGCTAATTGTGACTCTAAAAAATTGTTTTTTTCTCTCTTATTAAGTTACATGCATTTATTATATTTAATACCGATTGGATGAAAGAATCCTTCCAAATAATTGTGAAGGCTGTTCTATCCCGAGACTTAAATTGTCCTGCAAATTGCCGTCACAAGCATTGCTACTGGATTGATAAAGTGCTTGCTATCTATCATACAATGCAATCTTATTTAGGTAAATAGTATAATCCTCACCTCCTTTATTTATCTGTAATACATGTCCACTAACCGCTTATTTGCAAATGAATTATACAATAAAGGAATGAAGGGTGATTGTTTTATACCAGATTTCTTTTTCCTAAATCGCGGCAGTAGACTAAATAAATTTAGCGATGTCAAATCTAAACTATGAGGGAAAATGCAGACTTTGTCAACAGAGCATCATTTTGATTAGGAACATAATTTTTTTCTTGTACAACCTTTATTTGAATCTTATTTTTCGCATTATTTGTTTGTTTCATAAGTTTTATTTTCGAGACTTATTTTCATCAATCATCAGTTATTTTAGTGGTACTTTAGAGAAAAGCATATTGTTAATCAGTAGTGATACTTTAGAGAAAAGTATATTGCTATTGTTCCTTCAGAAAAATGTAGCAAATAAAAGTGATAAGAATTTATATGTATAGATAGTATTCAACGTTAATGAAAATCGTTGCAGCCAATTTCAAGAAAATCACGAAAAAGTGAAGAAAAAAAACATTCAGTAAATTCGCACTGTCGGATGGATTTTGCCGTCTGTCCAATCCAAAAAGTAAATTCTGGCAAATTGAATTAATTAACTGGTTTTGTTCTTAATTTGTTTGCAAAGTTAGGCCTTTGCACTTCTATGCTAGTTGCAACGCTCGCTCTAGCGGTTACGTCGCCCCGGACAAAAAGACAAATTGCTGCCCCTTCATATATATACACTACCGATCAGACGTTTGGGATCGGTAAACAAATTTCGTTATTTACTAAAATTCTTTAAAGAAAAATATAGTTACATTGTAATAAGAATTTTCCAGTAACATGATTTATGCATAATACCTCCCCCATTTAAATGGCACCTTTTAAAATAAATATTTTATTAACATAATAAACCTCGAAGGATACTTTTATACGCCCGGAGCCCTTCTACGGTTGCCCAGGAGCCTCATTCATGCTTCTATCAAGGAATGGTGGGAAAGAACGCCAGAGCAGAGGCAGGCTAAATTCTTTGTTAACACATTTACCTACATTCACCAGTGATCTACTGAGCCATTGCCGAAGAGATATAACGATAATAGTGGGACTACTAACAGGGCATTGCAGGCGGCTGAATAGGCACATTCGCCATTTACTACTAGCAGACAAAGCGTTATGCATTATGTAGGAGGAAACCCCGGCACACGTCCTTTGTGTGTGTGCCGACCTGGAGAGGACAAGGTTTCTTCAACTGGGGACTAGCAATCCCGAAGCCAGGAGCTTCATGACGGAACCACTTTCAGCTTTGCTAGGCCTGAAGAGGGCGAAGCTGAGGGATGTCATACCCAGGGGATCCACAATAGACTTCTCAATGAAGGTCGCAGTGGAATGAGGCGTGCCCTCCCCCATCTAATCTAACATAATATATACTTTGCCCTTTAAGAAACAATTTACCACTTGGATTTGATAGTAATTCACAGGGAATAATTTCTTTCAAATTATGATACTGTTCATAGATTAGGACTTTGTATTGTTTGTCAACAAATCATTATTTACTTAAGTACTTTTTATTCTATTTTATTTAATTGGGATTAGTTCACTCCTTGAGTTTCACGGTTTACGAGTATATCTTTTTGCGTTTACGAGTATATCTTCACGGTTCCGAGCATATCTTCATGGTTACGAGTACATATTATTGCAACGTTGATTTTTCTCTTTTGAATTAATAATACATTTGAACTTTAATAAAATAGGGAAATCAGAACGAAAAATAACGGCTGAAGTTAAAATTTCAAAAAATGGTGTTCACCTTGCTATCAAACCGTTTAAAAAATGTGGTGATCATGAAGATTTACACCGCTCCGGGAGACCAAAATCAACAACCATAGGTGAGGATAAGTTCATTATTTTATGAAGTAAAAGAAACAGACGACTCGACTCACAGCTCCAAAAATTAGAGGGAAAATTATTAAAACAAGTTCGAGGCCAATTTCCGTCTCACTTTTCAAATGCGACTTCGTCAAGCGAACTTAATGCGAAGAGAAACCATTATTAAAGGGTGCAAACAAGAAGAAAGTTCCGAGTGGGCTTGAAATACAAAGACTTCACAGTGAAAGGTTGGGGTCAGAAAAACTACATCCTCAATGCATAATACCCACCTTATGCACAAAGAGGGCTCGGTCATTGTTTGGGGATGTTTTTCAGCTATGGAATAGGTGATCCCGTCCGTATTGACGGGGCAATGAAAAAAGGAAAATATAAAAGCATTTTAGAAAATCACGTCTTACCCTGCGGTCAGTGATTGATAGGGGAAAAAATCATTATGGAACAAGACAGTGACCCTAAACATACTTCCTAATTATGTAGACAATACCTTAAGGAAAAAGAAGCAATCCCCGGTCTTGAACCCAATTTCACTCAACTTTTGTGGGATGAGCTAGATGAAAAAGTTGTATCAAGTGCCTTAATTCTCCAAATGCTCTGTGGCAGATCTGTACAGTGTGTGTGGAGTAATGTTGAATTCGAAACAATCAATAAATTGATTGAGAGAATGCGTAGAATTATAAGAGAAGTTAATTGGGTGGAGAGATGATCACTTTGGTTTAGTCGAAATCTATTTTTGGGAAAGATTTAGATTTTGTAATGAATTTGTTATCGCTTGTATTATTGTATATAGATTAAATATAACATTTTTGAATTGCTGACATTTTATTTCATTCATAACAAATCATTAAATTAACAAAAATAAATATAATACATTTTTATTCTAGGTGGTCCAAACTTTTTACCAGCAGTGTATATATTTTTTTAAGCAAGTTTATGCATGTTCAAACACAAGCTGAAGCAGCTCTCCGTTTGCGTGCTAATGGTATTCTGTTCAGAAAAGTATATGCTTGTTCAAACAAGTTCCAAGTATCGTCCTTTACAAATTCTGCAATAATTTTTCAATAATAAAGTCAATATTTTTAGCTTTAAGACATAAACAATATAAATACGCTACGCACTATAAATTTTTAGCGAACGAAAAAATCGATTAGTGAAATTTGAGTATTTAACACAAAAATATTTTTCCCACACTTACAGCCAAAATGGCGCCCCGGACAAATGTCCGGGTTGCCCGCCCCTAGAGCGGGCTCTGTTACTGCACGTTTGGATGTTTGTCCTTATTGAGAAGTCAGGTGACTTTCAGTACCGATTAGGAAGCAGAGAGTTCTTCACTAATTTCTGTTCGGTTAATGAGTAAGGAACACCTAGTAGCATGATTGATTGACGGTCTTCAGGGTTGAGAAATGTAAAGCCAGCGCCCGCTCTAGGGGCGGGTAACCCGGACATTTGTCCGGGGATGTGAATGTGAGATAAATATTGAAGTGTTTAATACTCAATTAATATGGAAAATTTCACATACCGATTTTTTCGTGCGCTAAAAATTTACAGTACTTAGCGTATTTATATTGTCTATGTCTAAAAGTTAAAAATATTTACACTATTAGTGAAAAATTAAGAAGAATTTGTAAAGGACGATGCTTGAACTTGTTTGAACTTCTCTGAACGGAATAGCATTAGCAAGGGATCAGAGCAATGCTTCAGCTTGTTTTTTGTACATGCATAGATGTGCTTCAAAAATATATACATATATCCTTAAGGAGCGGCAATTTGTCTTTTTGTTCGGGGCGACTTAACCGCTAGAGCCGGCGCTGGTAAAGCATTTGAGCATGTCCATTTTAAGCCTGTATAAAACTAAAATAATCAGAGGGAATAGCTTTAAAATCATCAGAAGTGCTGAGCTGAATTTTTATTTTACTATTGCATTTTACTATCTTAAAAATCTGATTTTGTAAGCACTTTTATATCTTTGTTTATTTCCTGAACGTTTGTGGCTTCTTGTAAGAATATTGGAGGAATTTTTAATTTGTGCGATAAAGATTAGTTTATCTTCTTGGTCATTTAAGGTCGACAGTAAAGCAAATGTATGTTTTGCTTCCATTGGGTTCGTTTGTATTTTGAATCGCTTAGCAACGGTATAATGTCTCGTGGTTATTTGTGTAAGTTTCTTTTTGTTTCATTTTAACTATTACCTATTACCATTTTTACTTGTGAGGTTAATGAATTATTATAGTACTTACTGCTTTTATCCCGAAGGTTTGTTGAATAAGTCTGATGTGGTGCTGATGTGTGTTCGTTGATGTCGTCTGCACAGGAAGAGTTTGCCAGAGTTTTTCAAGAAGTTAGCCTGTCTTCATGATCTCTTGCTGAATTTGTTTTAGTTTTTATCTTGTTGGTCTTTTTAAAAATTGGTGTTTTTAGTCCAAATATTTCTCCGCTCAGGCTGATCACGAGTTTTTTTTTTTTTTTTTTTTTTTTTAGGGGCTTCAAACATGTAAGGTCATTAGCGCTCGGAGTCTTCTTAGTGCACTGCCGGCCTCCGGACAGTGTTTTCTCGCTACAGACAACACTGTCCATCACCGAACAGTGAGCTGTAGAGGCTCCTAGGCAGAAAAAATCTAAGGGTAGCACTGGACTCGAACCCGGGACCTCCGCGTGGGAGTCCAACGCGCTAACCACTTAGCTAACTAATCCTTCCCCTATATTTAAAATTTGCAGCTTTATATTGGAATATAAGGAGTTCAGACTGCCGTAGGAGCTCCACATCTTTTATATTTTACGTATCCCAGTAAATGGAGTGATCTGGTGGCCATTTTTAGAAACTAAATTTGTTTTTAGATTTTATTACAATTTTCTGCTCTTTGTTTTTCAGATCAGTTACTTTTTTCAAAGCGATGAAAGTTACAATTGACAAAATTGTATTGATGTGTTGTCACACTGTCTAAAAAACGCATCCTGAAGATGGGCGAACGCCCGAAACCGGTCGATGACCACAAAATGAAGCAGGCTACCACGGAAAATGTCTCTGATGCTTTCCAGCTCTGCGGAACCAACCACCACAACAAATATTAGTGTGGATAGTTGAAATAATTTGAAAATTTAACTCATGTAAAGCTTTATTGTATACTAAAAGATACTCGTCAAATTTGTTTCTAAACTAATTCTATAATTTGCAGTATTTTTTTTTTCGGTAATTTGAAGTGATTTTTAACAAACAAAAAAACAGTTGCAACCTTTCAACTGTTCCGTGCATTTTATAACTCCCAAACCTGCACCACATAGCACATTACCGAACGCGAGGTTGATTGGGACATTATAGTTAACAATTAATTTGGACCATGTACAGTTCATGGTAAATTTAAATGCTCGAAGTTTATCTTTCAAATGACATCTCTTGCTTTATATTATTATGATAAATTTTTGTCACCATCAATTAATTTAAGGATAATTGTTAACAAATTAACAATAAATAAATAATTTTTATTAGAAAATTGGGCTTATTATATATGTTTCTGTCATCTTGTAGTTGCCATATGATTTGTTCCCTAGAGACAGCAGACATTTCAGTTTATTTTGTATAATCATTTTGTATTGCGATGATGATAAATTTTTAAATTTAATTTTTCACCGGAAATACATGATTTGAGGACCCTGAGTTCGAAAAAGTGATTTCTAGAAATTGTCATGGATGTGTATGATCAGCATAACTCAAAAACCAAGAAATCGCGGAAAATTCAAACTTAGTATTTCATTTAGATTCTGTCAGTGGATGCAACAATAAGGCTTTGGTAAAAATCGGTCAATCGAATATACTACGAGTAGTTTACGAGAAAATACGAATATACTCGTATTTTACTGTATAAATTTTTCAGTTTTGTTACGATTTTTCTCAAAACAGTTCCAATGAATTTCTTTAAACTTGCTATATCCACTAATCATATAAAGAACTACAACTTTTATTTGAAACATTTTTCTGGGAAAATTCATTTAAGGAATTGTTCTAGAGGTTGTGTGACGTTAGACTTAACTTTGAAGTGCCATTTCAATATAGTATACAATTCTGTTGTCTCCAAAATATCAAGACGAATTTAATTTCCGAGAATTGAAGAAAATAGATTTACCGGAAGTAGATTTTTATATTATATATCAGATGCATATACATATATATATATTTTCAATTATTTGTGAAGTTTGTAACTAGTTAATACTAGAAGAAATAAAAATAATAAATCATAAATCAAAGCAATGTAAATTGCAATATAAGAAAGTCGAAGGAGTGTTTCACTCCAAATTTCTTAACTCGATTTCTGGTATTCATATTATTTAATAGAAAAAATTTAATTTGCAGTTTATTCCAAATAATTTTGTAAATATGATTATGATTTTTTTATTTTTTTATTTACTTAATTAATATAATTTAAATTCAAAATAAAAGAAAATGAAACATTTTCGATTCATTTTTAATATGTTGTAAGGTAAGCAATTAAAAAATAATATTAGAATCACAAAAACTCTTAATTAGTATAATCATTAAGAACACAATATTACATTTTGACATTTTTTTTTTTAATATACATGAAAATAATTCATGAATCATATTTCATAAATTTATTTGTCTTCAAAAAAAAAAAAATTATTTATTTATCAAAATAAACAAAAGAAGAAGATTATTCCGACATAGAATCATAGAAATAATCTTTTCCCAAAGAAATGTCATCTGAAAATTAAACAATTTCTCAATTAAAAAAAAATATAACAAATGAATTAATGTCTAATTAAAAAAATTAACTTTTTACTTCTTTCTTACCACTACAGCTGCTTCTATTTCTTAAAATAAAAATTGGATCATTTTTAAATAATTCTCGATGGTTTTTCTGTAGAGTTTTATGATGTTTTGATGAACACATTTTTTCATAGGCTGCCTGTGAAATAAATGATTATATTCACTTTTATAACTTTTTCTTTTTTTTCTTAATAATTCTTATTTAAACTTACCTTATATTTTCTTAGTTTTTGCTTGGTTATTGCCAATTCTTCATTAACTTTTCTTAAGCGGGCATCTATTTCTGATAGACATTTCTTCAGATCTGTTAATCAAATTATTTGTACATTTAATATAGCTGCTTGAATAAAACTTCCCTCTACTTAGGTATGTGGATTTTCTCAAACTCTAATACTTTGACGATTTATTGTGCCTCCCTTGAGTGTATAATTATACTTTGCATGTAGTCTTTGTAGAAATTTAGGAAATCAAGTTAGAATATAGGTTGATGAGCTAGAACCTGTCTGTTATTCGCCTAACTTAAGTACTTGCATACTTTCATAGGCCATATGTTAGTGTGCAAATGCTTGGAAGGTCCCTGCAAGTGTTCTTCATAAAAACGAAAAGGTTTAAATCAAAACTGAAATCAAATATAAATTATTTTGTTCCAAATTAGGTTTACTATGAATACTTACTGGTTACTGCTATTAATTATCATCTTGCATAGTTTTCTCACTGAATATTAGTGCTTAAAATTTGGTTATTATATTTTTTTTAATATTATAATTAAATTATTAAAAGTATTTTAGACTTCTAATTATTTAGTTACAACAGTTTATACTTTTTAACTTTTAGATTATTAATTGATTACCTCTGTTTTCACTTTCAAGTTGAGAAGTTCCTTCTATAATTAATTTTTCATACTTCTGTGTTAACATTTCTATATTATATTTACGTTTCATTTGCATTTGATAGCTCCATAAATTACAGGCATAGGCAGCATATTCAATAGCTTTTTCTGGGCGCACACAGCTTATCAGTAACTAAGAATAAAAACAATTTTTTTAAGATATAAAATAAGGTAAAATATTAGTAAATAAAAATTAAGAAAAAGCGTACATCTGGTGGATTTAAATTTGATTTTATTATACCATTTTCTCTACTATTCATTTCATTACAAGCAGGACATCTAACTTTGTTGGTAGCTTTATTCTCAAAATATTTTTTACCATGTTCTTCACAAAATACATGAGAACATCGGGTTATCCATGCAAATCTTGTCAATGGAGCCATGCAATCCTTATAATTGCAGGACATAAACGTATCCGACATGTTTTATGCAGTATGCAGTTGTTTTAATTTTCAATGTTTCTCACACAATTACGCTAATAGAAGTAAGCTGATTAATCTTTTTTGAAAAAATCAGCTGATTGTTTATCTCCCTTTTTTTTAAGGAAAGATACTCTATTGTCTTTCTTCTTTAGTAGAAGACTACAATATATGTTTATGTTTCTTCAGTAATTTTCAATGTTACTCAATAATTGTTATTGAAATAATTGTTTCTCAATGAATAATTGCTTGTACCAGTCTTCAATTATTATGGCATAACAAAAAAAATTAACTAAGCCTTTTCATAAACTTTTTCATTACATAAATTTCGATTAATAGAAGGTATTGCATGAAATATGTAGTGCATTAAGTATCAACTTATTCTGAAATAATTAATTCAAACCTTCCTCTAACTTAGGGCAAATAGCAATGATGAGGATGTTCGCGCAACCTATGAGAATCAGCGAGAACTATAATACAACTGATTTTATCTTTCAGGGAGGGAGGTTTCAAGAAGGTTATAAAGTTTCTTTATATCTTATCTGTTTACCCCTATATTATTTAAAATGTACTAGAATTTTATGTTTATTCTTTAAAACATTGCTCTTTTAAGTCAAAAAATTTGTTAAAAAAGATATTTGTCTTCTTTGGCCCTTTCCAGCTACCATTTTCCTAGTAAAAAGGATAGTTTAATTAGTTGATTTATAGTTTCAAATAATCCATTTGGCCGTTATGGACCAATTGAAATTCAGAAAATGTTTTACACGTTATCAGTGATCGGCTTTGCGTGGAAGTAAAAACTGTTGCAATAATAGTGTGAATTCAATGATTATAGAATGAATTCAATGATTATTATTTAGACCAGTGATTAATTGTTTATTTAGACCTTTAATTGAACTGCAGTACTACTTATTGATATGGAACAATACTATTCTTTAGAAGTTTGGTTGCCAATTTTTTTAAGTTGCCTTCTTTCATCAGTAATTTATTATTTTACTCAAAAATTGATCCCTAAAGCAGGTCCAAGCTTCATTAAAGCGCATTTATTTGGTGTAGATTTGAATAAAAGAAGTACTGAAAAGATGTAAGTGTGTTTTCTTTTAATGATTTATTTTGTTATTAAAAAATTAATAAGTAGTAGTTATAATTTTTTTTTTAAATTTCAGCCCAGAAGCAATAGGAGTACTCACAGGATGTATGTTTTTGATAGCGATGTTTCTTTTTATACCATTACTTTTTGGCCCTACAATGTTGCGCAACTCCCATTTTCCCTACGTTGAGGTACTTAAATTTAAATTCGTACTTATTAATTTTTAGAAGTTTTTTGATTTTAAATAATGTTTGTTGATTAAGGTATTCAGGAAATTATTTTGATTTTTCAAAATGCAAATGTTACTAGTTAATTATGCAATGTTTCTATATTATATTATATGAGTTTTTACTTTTTCTAATTAGAAAGTGCAATTATTGGGTTCGTGTCAGATTTCTGAAATTGAGTTTCACTGGCGTATCAGTTTTGAGTCCCCTGGCCAAAATTAATATTTTTTAGTATCTGATATATGTGAATAAAAAAGACATCGTTAAACTGATAATTGGTCATGATGTTAATAGTAAAAATAAAATATTCTTTTATTATAATTCTATATTTTGAATATAGATCTCGTGGTATTTGATTGAATTGCAAAAATAAAAAGATAACTTGTCTTAACTTATGCGTATATGTCTTAGTGATATTAATGAACAGAATAGTAATTTAATAATATCTTAACAAGTCCAAAACACGCGCAATCAGATGAATATATGGTCAGGCAAATATCGACAGTAACAAGTTTTATTTTGAAATCAAAAGATTTCGAAACTGGAATAGATCCGTCAACAATGTCATAAATATTATTTTAAAGGAATTAGGAAATTAGCAAAATTAAAGCAGGAGAGACCATATGATTTTAGAAGAAGCTGAATTCAATATGAGGGAAGGGATTAGCTGAGTGGTTAGCGCACTAGGCTCCCACGAGAAGGTCCCGGTTTCGAGTCCAGCTGTGCTGCCCTTAGATTTTCTCTTCCTAGGAGCCGCTACCGCTCACTGTCCGATGATGGACAGTGTTGTCTGTAACGAGATAACACTGTCCGGAGGCCGGCTGTGCACTGAGAAGGCTCCCGGGGCCAATGATCATAGATGTTGACGCGCCATAAATTTAAAAAAAAAAACCGTGTGAAGAAGTTCATCGGATGTTCTGACAGGCCTAGGTGTTACAGATTAGAAAACGGAATAGAAAACATTTATGAGCGAGATAGAAAGGTTATAAGAAAATAGGCAATAGGTGTTCACAAACAAGTAGGTATAACTTATTAACCTGTGAGACTTTCACTTTTTTTTGTTTTACTTTACAGTTAGTGAAAATGGTAGCAGCTCTTCTTTCCATCTGTTGCATGCTGCTGCTTGGTTTTGCTGACGATGTCCTTGATCTTAGATGGAAATATAAACTTCTTCTTCCAACTGTCGCTTCATTACCGTTATTAGTGGTTTATTATGTTACTTTTAACACAACAACAGTTATTATACCAAAACCATTTCGTTTTTGGCTTGGTTACTCGGTTGAATTAGGTAAGAAAGTAAGTTAAATTTATGGATACTCTTCAGTTAAATGTTATTTATTGATAGTTGTTGTCATAGAGTCACTGTATAAACTGAATTTGCTCTGTGCAAGTCTGTGTTATCACACTATTTGACAAATGCATCCTGATAATGGACGAACGACCACAAAAAGAAGCAGGCTATCACGGAAAATATCTGATTATTTAATCCTTTTTAGCTGAATTTTTCCAACGTAACACTAACGTTTTGTTCACAGGTTTCCTTTACTACATTTACATGGGAATGCTAGCTGTTTTCTGTACCAATGCAATCAACATTTTGGCTGGTGTAAATGGTTTAGAAGCTGGCCAGTCATTTGTCATAGCAGGTTCTATGGCTGTTTTCAATCTATGCGAACTTTCTGGTAATTTATGGCTAGCTCATCAGTTTTCACTTTGTTTCATCATACCTTTTATGGCAACTACATTAGCTCTTTTGAAATATAATTGGTTTGTGTTTTATATATTTCTGTTTATATAATATTTGTTTCTTAAAGCATGTTTTTTCTTATATGCTGATTAAACTTGAAAATGACTCTATTTTTTTTCAGGTTTCCTTCAAAAGTATTTGTTGGTGATACTTTTTGCTATTTTGCGGGAATGACTTTCGCAGTAGTTGGAATTCTGGGACATTTCAGCAAAACACTTCTTCTTTTTTTTATACCTCAAGTGATCAATTTCTTATATTCTGTACCACAACTCTTTCATATAATACCTTGTCCTAGGCATCGATTACCAAGGTATGTGTTTTCATCCAGCTAAACTTGTTAGAGTTATCTTAAATTTATTAAGCAGAGTTCCTTAATATCTCGATTAAAATTTATGATTAATATTAATTTGGACAACTGCTTTAAGAAGATCTTACCAAAGATATTTTTCCTTAAATGTGAGGGTTACTCAGACCATTAATTTATCACATATCCACTGCTCCCTTTATATATATATATATATAAATGTCTATAAGTTGCAAACTACAATAAAAAGATAAATAAAATTTTAAATAATAATAATATATATTTGTATATATAGAGGACAAAGAAATTAGGGAAAGAACGGGTGCTGCAGGTAGGATGTTTAGCGCGGTAGGAATGGTTTCCTCAGTAATAGGGAGGTGTCTAAGAAAACCAAGCTTTCAGTCTATAGGTCAACATTCCTTCCTATACTCACTTACTCATCGGAGTCCTGGACAATGACCAAGAAGCATAAAAGTAGAATACAGGCAACTGAGATGAGGTATTTGAGAAAGATAGAGGGGAAGACAAGAAGGGACAGGGTTCGTAATGCCATAATAAGATCCAACTTGAATATACAGCCAGCAGAAGAAATAATAGAAGAAAATAGGCTGCGCTGGTTCGGGCAGGTTCTACGGATGGATTCCGACAGAGCGCTAGAATGGCATATGAAGCAAGGTAGAGGGACGGAGAGGAAGGGGTAGACCGCAACGCAGGTGGGAAGAGGGTGTAAAAGAGGCGTGCGGGAAAAGAGGAATTGCGTGGGAGGTTATGAGAGCGTTGGTGGAAGGCAGAGAGGGGTGGAGCAAAATGTACACCTCCAAGGCGGTAGAAGAGGCGCACGATTATGATGATGATATATAGAATAAAATAAAGGAAGAAGAAGGATCATCAGATTAATAAAACCAAACACTCGCCATATGGCACTAATTATGATTCAATAGTAAGCCTCCAGTGTTGCCTATCCACTACATCTTCCTCGCCGAATCCTTTACCAACCATGACGTCGTCTACTCCTATCGTCCAGTTAATTCTGGATTTAACTCTTTTCCGTCGGCCTGGTTGGTTCCATTGCAGCACTGCTTTCGGGCATTCTTTTCAGACAGATGAACACTTTTAGCACGGATTTATCTTTTTTTGCCATTCTCCTTGTCTCAGCGTTTTTCTTGTTTCCTCGCGAGATTATCTGACCGACTATTTATAGAACTCCATTTCAGTCGTAGCTATTTTTTTCTAAAACTTCTTGCTAATAGTCTCTTTGGCCATGGATCAGTATGCTCTGGACTATTGCATCATATATTAAATGCTTGATCTTTATCTCTATATTGCTGCTCCATTGGATACAGTTGAGGATTCCTATTGCTTTCTTTATACCAAAGATATAATAACTTAAATTCCTTGTTTAAAATACTTTTATCTGCCCCTCTACTTCCAATGAGGTCCCTGACTTTCTATTTACATCACCGCAGAATCCAAATCGCATAATCTTCTGCCATAAACTTATGTCCCATCTTCTTGAAAGTAAAACGTGGCTAACATCCAATCAAATGCATTTGTAGTAAAACGAAACAAATTAATAATCTGTTTTATTTTATTTTAGATTGAATCATGCTGGTTTATTGGATGCCAGTGAAGTTGAATTTAATTGTGAAGAAATTGGCCAATTGGGCAATATTTTACTAAAAATATGTGACAAATTAAAACTTGTTAATGTTATTTATAAAGAAAAAACTATTAGAACCAATAATTTTACCATAATAAATTTTCTACTTATTAAAATGGGACCAATGCATGAAGAACATCTTACAACAGTGCTGTTAACGATCCAGGTATGTAGAGTATTTACTTCCCTACAAAATGTCTTGAATTAATAATTGTTGGTTATATTAGAGAAATTCGGTCAGATTTAAAGAAGAAAAAAAAAAAATCTGGTTTGAAACAGTCACACAACCTTTTTATACAACAATTTCTTATAGTTGTAAGTAATACATTTTCTTGAAACTGGGAATTTTATTAAATATTTGGTTTAATTATTATAAAGTTGGCAGCGTTCCAACATTGTAAATTGTTGGCATTTTAGAGAGAGCGTAACATCCCAGCTAACATTTTTTAGAACCGCTAAAATAATATTTTTGGAAAATTAGTGATACATCTTCAAACAAGTAATAATTACAGTTTAGAAAAACCCGTTGGTGTCATTCATTACCGAAAAAAAATCTGGTGTAAAACACTCACACAACTTTCTCTTACTCCAGTTCTCACAATTATAATTGACAAATTTTATAGTTTGTGTTACCAAATTTAATGAATTCGTCAAAAACTGAAAAAACTGTCCAGTAAAAGCGCACTTCCGGTTTACTAATTTTCTTACAACTTGGAATTTTAGCCATCTATTTATTTCTAATTAATTTTGTTCGGATGATAGAATTGTATAATCAACTATGATACCACTTTAGAGGAAGCTGTAACCTCACCCCTCCCCTAAAAGTGCCCTTAAATGAATTTTCCCAAAGAATGTTTCAAATAAAAGTGGTAGATCTTTGTATGCGTAGTTGATATAATATCAGTTTGAAGAAAATTGTGGAGCCATTTTGAGAAAAACGCAAAAAAGTAAAAAAAAAACAACTAGTAAAGTGGTACTTCTGGTGAGGAATTTTGACAGATGAGCCACGTAAGATCCATGGTGATACCTAAATGGAATATCAAGTTTCACTTTTACGGTTTTTCGTTTTTGAGCTATGCTGTTCACATACACATACACACACACACACAGACCCTTGGTAAAAACCACTTTTTTTGACTCAGGGGACCTCAAAACGGATATTTTCAGTGAAAACTCGAAAATTTGACACGATTACAATACTTCCTCTTACTAGGAGTAAGAGAAAGTAAAAATGGCTGAAATCTAAAAAAAAAAAATCATGAAATTTGACTTCCGGTCACCTGATCCTTTTTTTAAACCCTGATTTTAGCAGAAAATTTCAATACAATACACCCTTCAGGTATAGATCACTAAAAATCCGTACAATGCATTGAAATGGCACTTTAGTGGGAAGTCTAAAACTAAATCACTTCTCCGGAACCAGCTAAAAATCAGTTCTTTCCGAAAAACGTTTCCAACAAAAATTAGAGGTCTTTGCAATGCTTAGTTGTTATAGTTTAAACAAACTCGCATGTATCATTATCAAGAAATGAGCAGAAAACTCAAAAGACTCTTAGAAAATTCTTAGTTGCGGTCTATCAATTTTCTTCAAACTCGGAATTTTAGCAATAAAACGTAATTCTCAATAACACTATGCAAATGGAATATCCTGAAGCCCCTAACGTCACATAAGGATCTTAACATATCATTTCAAGGCAATCTTTATAAATCGCAAGTATACAGCACGGTGCCCGGGCTAAGTTGTCCACCCCCCTTTTTCTCGATAATTATTGATGATGGAGAAAAAATTTCAAATCATAACTCCCTTTATTTTTTTGAGCAGTATCAAATGATATTTTATCAAGAGGCAGGCAAAAGTCATCATTTATAATAAGGAACTAAGAGGCTTTACAGGGAGGATGATCTTTTACCCACAGCAAAGACAGGCAGACTGCGCTGGTTGGGACATCTGCACCGGATGGATGCCAGTCGGGAGGGCAAAGAGGCTTTATGAAGGGCATCCCGAAGGGAAAAGACCGTGGGGAAGGCCTCATTTAAAATGGCTACAGGATGTAGAAGAGGATCTGGGAAGATGGAAGTAAGACAATGGAGAAGGAAAGTGGATGATAAAGACGCCTGGCAGCAAATTCTTCTGGCGAAGGCCAAGGTTCTTCAAGGTCCGTAGAGCCAATAGAAGAAGAAGAAGAAGAAGAAGAAGAATCTAATGATATTGTAAACAAACAAACAAAAATAATTCTGCTGCTGATATGCAGGTTACAGAAACAAACTTTTTTTATCAAATGGGAACCCCTATTTTTTATTATGAATTTATCCAAAGGGCAAAAACATAAATGCAAGATGAATATTTACACAAATACTCTCTTGTTTACTGTTTTAATCCCATAAGTTGTAAACAATGACTTGTTTTTAAAATACTTTCAGTCTATCTCAAACTTCCATCCGTTTCGGCAAGATGAACCGTCCACATTCGACAAACGAAAAAACTGTACATTTTTGTCAATGCCGTCGTCAAGCTTAAACAGCTGCAAAGGTTTACCTGGAGAGATTTTCTGAACGAAGACACCCAAGCCGGAAAACGATTGCTCTTATTGCTGCAACGTTCCGCTTGTTTGGGCCAAGAAATAGGGTTAGGAATGTTTGTGCTTTTGATACTCAGCTTGATATACTACTGTATGTGCAGGAGAATACTAATACTTCAATTCGAAATGCTGCTAGAATTCTGGGAATTAGTAAAACTGTCGTGTGGGAAATACTCCGGCACAATCAAATAAGTCATTTATGGACCACATTGATTGTTCAGGGATTTCGCGCAAGGGGATCAAGAGCGCCGACTTACTTTTTTGGCTCATATTAGTGTATTAACGGAGGAAATTCCAGATTTTTTATATTTTATTAAAATGCATCGACGAGGCAAAAACACAGGAAGCCATTTTGTTTTTTAAGATCCAGCAGTCAGCGGTAAAAAAAGTTTTTTCATTCAAATTTATAACTTGGGAACTACAAAAACAATTTTTCTCACAAAAAAAAAGGTAATTTTAGAATTCATAATAAAAAATAGGGGTTCCCATTTGAAAAAAAAAATTTTTGTTTCTGTAACCTGCATATCAGAACAGATTTTTAAAAAAAATATAATATCATTAGATACTACTCAAAAAATAAAGGGAATTATGATTTTGAAAATTTTTTTCCATCATCAATGATTACCGAGAAAAGGGGGCTGGAAAACTTCGGCCGGACACCCTGTAATAAAGACAATTCTATTATCTCTAAACCCCGTTCTCTATTACCCAAATATAATAAGAATATCCAGAAAGATTGAAAAAAAAAAAAAAGGGGGAATTCATCGTGTTCGAAGGCTTATCAACAAGCATCTCATACAAATGTTACTTTTTCAGTAAATAAATATAAGCAAAACAATTTTTTATAATATTAAAGAAAATTTTGTAATTCTTAATTTTTAAAAACTATATTTAAAATCTAATTTTATTTTTCTCATATTTTATTTACAGATATTATGCAGTGGCATTGCATTTCTAATTCGTTATCCACTTGCATCATTGTTTTATGACGTTAGATGAACAAAGCATTTTTTTTTTACAAAAAATAATAGTTGTTTTTTTTTTTTTTTTTTTACTGTAATTTTTTGTTTAAAATTAATAAAATTTATTATTAAATAAAAATTAAGTTTTATTTCTTTTATAGTAAATTGTATTCTATGTACACAATAAGACATTAAGTTTAAAATATAAAAACCATTGCCACGAATCCACCTTGTTGCATCAAGCACTGAGTTTTCTTTAATCATCTGGAAAGAAAAAAAATATATAAATGATTTAAAAAAAAACAAAGAATTAATATTTTCTATTAAGTAAAGTATTTTTTTAATTTTAAAAATTAATAAACTTAGTCTGGTAATAAATAAAGTGTCTCAGGATACAGATTACAAATGTATATATATAAACACCTTAAAAAATGCTATTTGTTTATTTGTAAATTATTTTCGGTTCATATTAAAATTTAATATTAGAATCTGAATTAGCAATGAAGGTTTGTTTTAGAAATACATATAAGCAAAGAAATTTAATGGGTAAAAGAGGTATACCATAAAAATAACTAGATTTGATAATATCTAACATCTATTTATAAACAACAGTCTAAAAATTAATCTTCTTTGATGTACCTCTTGGTACTTTATGAAGCAAAGGGGACCCTCCAAAAATGAAGTTTTTAATGTGTTAAAATTTTATTAATTAAAATTGGTTTCATTGTATTTTATTATGTTTTGTATGTTTTCTACAGTTTTCAAATTCATAAACACTAAGATAAAGGTTAATGTTTAACATGGTAGAACTGTATTAAAAGAAAATTAAATGGAAGCAACACAAATATATTGCTTAGACCTTCGATTGAATATCTATTTATTGCAGACGATGGCTGAAAGTAATAATTTAACCTAATATAAAAATAAAACAAATAAAATGTTGGTTGTTGACTGGGGCAAAAGAAAAAAAACAAGTACTAATTGTACTAATTAGTATTGTTTATACTAATATAAAGTATATTTCTTTCTTTATAATATGTTTTATTATAAAACTAGCCTAGTATAATTATTATCTGACATTAATGGAATTCTTTAAAGAAGAAAAATAAGTGAGGAGAGATAAATGATGTTGCTTCCCTTGAAATGTATATGCACTGAAGAATCTCGAAACGAATAAAATACAACAATCTGTTTTTGTTACTTATCAATATTTGCAAAATACCATACATGTACAACCCATATGAACTCTGCCTCCAACAATGTTGAACTAATGAAAAGCCAATGCCAAAATCTACTTTTTAAACTTTTAGAGAGTCTTAATTGTTTCGAATAGAAAATAGCAATACAGAAAAAGACTCTGTGACCTCTATTTACACTATTCAAGCCTATATCTTGAATAAAACTCATCAAAAGAGAAATTGGCTGTTGAAAAAACTAAGACGACTAATGTTTATCTTCAGTTTAATGGAATTAATTAGCATGGCATCTGTGGCTTCAATCCTTGTTAATCATAAAACCGGCCATCGTTAACCAAGCCCAATAAATTCAAATGCTTCTGCTTACTTCTTCGTTACCCTGACTGATGCCCAGCTAGTCCACCTGCACCCAAACTACCCGAATTTCTAAACTATCTAGAGCATCTTAGAAGTCGGCATATCAGTAGGGTTCAATCAGGTATGTTTTATCCTGATTATCAAAGAAAATAATATTACTACTTGATTCATATTTCAATCTCTGTCTAATATATCTACAAACTTTTTATTGTTGCAATTTCGCCTAGACAAATAGATCGACAACCTAAACTTTAGTTTAGGCACATAAATACCAACTATAGAAAACGTTTTCGGTTCTGCAGCCATATCAATAAATTACATCGAAAAATTTCGAATAACAATTAATCATTCATTTACATAATCTGGCACTATATTAAGTTCTAAACTGGCATTTTGTTTACGAATAACCTAAGAAAGACTATCCAAAACTAGTTTTTCGGATAAAATCTTAGTTTTAGCGTAGCATTGAAATCGAACCCGGGATTTCCGCGTGGGATTCCAGCGCGCTACAACTGAGCTGAAAAAATTAAATGTATTGAAAATAAATTATATATTACCTGCTGAACTTTCGAGATCTATATCTTCGCTTTCTGTTGGTTCCGTTGGTTCTGCTCGGTCTGACTCATCTGCTTCTCTTTTTTGTCCTTTTCTCCTGAATGCATCTTCTCCTTTGTATTCTTCTCCATGCATTTCGCCATGTATTTCTTTTCGATCACCACATACTTCAAGATCCCATTTAAGTCCGCCCACTTGCCATAGCAGTTTTTCATCCAAATAATATTTATTATATTGCGCTATATCTTCGAAGAAATCATATTTGTAAACTACGTCCACTTCGGGTACTGGTGGAGATGGAGGTGTTTTGGGAGCTTCTTCAGATGGAGGATATGAAACCGGTTTTGGTTCTGGAGGCAGCAGAGCTGGATCATAAATGGTTACCTATAAAAGAAAGACATAAAAATACATGGCTTTATTCTATGCAATAATCTTGAAAAACTTAAATTTATGCCTAAACAGAAAAAATATCAAATGCAAGATTATATCTCCTCAGAATTTAGGGGTCAGCGGCCGTATTTTTCTTCCTCTCCTGATCGGTGCTGAAGTACATTTGAGTATTCCATATCAGTTTGTCTTAAAATCAATTGTATGCTGCCATAAAAGCTATCCTATTGGAAAGAACGAAAAATATTTCACAAAGCCATGAAGTCTTTGCATTCTTACATCAATATGAGATGCTGTTGTAAATGTTCTCATGACGACGAATTGATCAGATAAGAAACAATAAGAACCTCTTTGAAATTAAGAGGCATTTTATTGTCAAACAATGCTTTCTTATAAATCGTTGGCTTCTAAACCGAGTCATTTAATATTGTCAACTCTCGATAGAATACATGGATTCACATCCTTGCCAAACCTCTATAATGATCTAAATATCTCTAATGAATTTCGTAAGTATTTAGGCATAAGTATAGAGCAGTAGATTACATTGTGATCTGCACCGGATGATGTACGTTCTATACATTGAAAATGTTTACAATTTTTATTATGATTTTTTTTTAGATAATCAGTTTGATTTGCCACTTAACTCTCTCAATAAATCTAGGACCTGATGGAGATCTAGGTTAAATGAACCAATTGAATTGTCGTGTGAATGTGGGTAAAAGAACAATAATAAGTTTAGTGAATCAAATGGAAGAAACGAGAGTTGTATCCTGAGATTGAAGATCACAGTTTTGAAGTACTACCATTTTATTTACATAATCATTATAGAATACCTGTCTCGCTTTCCAAATTGGTACAATTTGTTGTGCGGCTGGTCCTTTATCTTTCTGTTCAGCTTTAGTTTCTGGTGCCGCTTCTAATTCTTCTGGTTTCGTTTTAGGACGCTCTTTCGGTTGAGCTAAAGGATCTGCCATGTGCACAAAATAGCCATGTTGCATTGTATTCGATTTAAAAGCAAAACATCCTTTTCCTTTAGGCTAGAAACAAAAAAAAAATGTGCACATTCTAATTCAGAACTTTGTAACTTTCACTCTTTTAGACAAATTGAGGAACAAATTGTTTTTATTTTATTTTTTTTTAATTTTGATTGTTCCTATGGTTACTTACTATTGCTTAAAGGATATTTACTTTTTTTTACACTAAAATCCAAACACTTCATACATTAAAAGCCACTTTATTTGCATTAAAACCCAAACACTTCATACATTCAAAAAAAATTGTGAGTCTAAATTGGAAATGATACTAAATTGGTTCAAACCTGAGAGAGACAGAAAGAAACTTAATATACCAGGTCAGATTCACGATCTTTTTTTGGTAATTTCTAATTTGATGATTTGTTTCTCCTTCGTTATTTTATTTTATAACTTGTAATTTACAACATAAGCAAATGAGATGATAACAAAAAAAAAGCAAATATAAAACAAAAATGCATTAACTAAAAATATACGAAATAATAAATAGATAAATGAAATCATGCAGCTAAAGAAATTAGAAAAAATAATGGAAGTAATAACAAAAAAAAAAAAAATGACATGACAAATGACAAGTCATTTGATGACAGGTTTGAATGAAGATCGTTTAAAGATGACAATCCTTTAGTCGGTTATTGTGGAACACTGATGAAGCAAATTTGAAGGATATTCTGATTTATGTATGCTTCTGAAGGGTTTACACCAGACTCTGTTTTTATCCAAATTATTTCCTCATAAATAAATTTAACGACTCCAGATAAGATTCAATTTTAATTTTAATCTTATTTAATTAAGTTTTACATTATTGAACACCCTGTCATGATAACAGGTTCCACAATCGAAATGACTAGCAAAGTTAGACATAGGAACAAAAGATCTAACAATGTTCAAACAATGCTTGGCCACCAGCTAAAAGTAATGTAACAACGGCCACACCAACGTAATGTGCTTTTCTGTGTTTATAATTTACACAAAAATAAAAAGTTGACATTATTGCTATAATGACAAAATGAGAAATGTAAACCTTTAAGGCATGCAAATAGCAAATTAGTTGAATAATTCAAAGAAAATGATATACTTAACACTAAATAAACGCGTAAACTGATGAAGAACTCCACTTGTTGTTCAACGGTTAGCTGTAGTGGTAAGTATTTCTTTACCCAAACTCTAATGTGTTAAAGGCGTCTAAAAATTCTTACATTAACATTTTATTAGTGACTTAAAAATATAAACTTTGAAGATGTTATAATTAATTACATTACCATATTATTTTTCCAGACTCCATGATATCTGTAATGATTGGCTAATAATTGGCCGGGTCCTTCCATATTGCCTTCTTTCCAAGTGCCCATGTATTTAAGACCAGTATCTACATAAGTATAGTATCCTAAACCTTCCTTAATACCATTTCTCCATTGTCCTTCGTAAATATCACCATTTGGATACCAATACGTACCATAACCATGCTTTAAATCTCTTTTCCATTCACCTGAAATTCGAAGTAAGTATATCAACATTCAACATAAAATTTTTGGGCCAGTACTGTTGTGGACAAATGTTGGTCATCTTAAATTCTTTTCTTTTTTTTTTTTTGTTTTATAATTTCAAAATTTTATGTAGCTATCACTATAAAATCATACACCAGATTTTTAACTTTTCTTTGTAAATTATTTGCATAAATAAGAAGGCCAAAGTACTTATATAAAAATTGTGAAACATAAACTATAATAATGTTACTTCTTTTACGGGCATAAAGTATGCTAAGAACTAATCATATTCAAGTATGCCCTTTTTATCATTGAAGAAAATGAATCAAGTCTGAGAAATTTCATTAAAGTAGTGATCTCCAAGGTTAGAGGAGGGTAAAAGCGATTCCATTGGAGACTGAAATGACAGTTTAATCCAATTATAGTATCCAAAATCCCTTCGAAATCGTATGTTCAAAACAATCTACATTATCAAGAAGAAGTTCAGTTTAAGTTTAAAAAAAAAACAAAAAATCTGATCAAAATATACATCTAATTAGATTGGCAACTCTCGAGACGAGACAAATTGGAAGGGATATAAATTGCCTTAATATGCAAAATTTCTTGCACTTGATTTCAATAATAAGTTCAGGAAATAGCAAGAAAATTTAATGAACCAACAACATCTTTTTGCAATTCTGCTGCTGATAGAAAAAAAAAAAACTAGTTTGAAATACTCAAACGACTTTTTCTTATTGCAATGAATACAATTTAATTACCAATTTTCTTGAAAATTGTCAAGTTTACAAAGGTTTGTATGTCGAATTGACATAAAAAATGAATTTGCGTTATATGGCAGCAACTCTGTTACAACCACAACAGAGTGACAGATCGCCTAAAATCAAATTCGCCAGAAAAATGTTTCCATTAAATTGATACGTTTTAATCCGAGTTTTTATTAGGTAGGTGCAAGAGAAAGAAAAGAAATCTTCTAATATAGGCACTGAAAGAGCTATCAGTTCTAGATACTCCTCAAAGTATAGACATATTTGGTATTTTATCCATTGTAGCGTGCATATTTATTTTCTTCCCGACCGGTTTCGGATTTTCATCCATTGTCAAAGCAAATTCACCAAGTTCGTGTAGAGAGTTCACTTCAACGCAATGTTTCCGTTACCTGTTACTCACACTTGTTGGTTGTATATAATTATGTGGGGCCCCACATAACAAGTTTGAGTAATAAAGTAACGGAAACATTGCGCTGAACTTAACTCTCTAAACGAACTTGGTGAATTTGCTCTGACGATGGATGGAAATCCGAAACCGGTCAGGAAGAAAATAAATATGCATGCTACGACGGAGAAAATTATCAGATGTTATCCAACATTGCGGATCCACCCACATATTCAATATAGAAATATTCTTGATTTTTTTTATATTGTAAACGATAGAATTGGTTAAATTTACTCGATAATATAAGTCTTTTTAGTCAACTTAAGAGTGTGAACACTAACTTAATTAGATTATCTGTTGATAGTTGTGTTTTATAAAGGGGGTTGCAAGTTATATTGCTTAATGATAATTAATTGTTTGTCATTTATTATTATTGTAATACCCTGTTCAATCCAGATTAAAATTAACTGAATAAATATATTTAAAATAATATCAATAATGTATTATATATAATACTTCAACAATATATATTGAAGTTTGATACTAATATTTAAGAAATAATGCGTATCTGTGTTTATTGAGATGTTCTCAAATTATATCTCAACTAAAATCGTATTTTAATAAAAATAGCCACTAAAAACAAAAAAAATTTGTCTTTTCTCTCTCTCAAATATTTTTTTTTTTTATTCAGTTTCTTTTTTTATATATTATATTTAATTTTCCAATTACGTTATTATTCATTTATTCAGTATCACATAAGGATTTTGCATTATAATGCTCCATGCTTTTGTGTAACATTTCATACTATATACTTATTAAAGGCAAACAATTCTTTATTAAACGATGTATTATACCAAAACAATTAAAAATTCTATTGTTCAGTAAGTATGCAAAGTAATAATGTGAGATAAATTTGCTCTTTTAAAATCTGAAACTGAAGTATACTTGATGTATTTGAAAATAATTATATCATTTTTTAGAATTCAATTGAAATAAGATTTGTAATATAGTAGAAAAAAAAAGCTTTAAGAAAATGTTTAAAAATGATTCGATTACATGAGAAGTAGTTGGTGAATCTGATTGAAATGAGCAATTTATGGTTTCCAGATACACTCTGGTGTTAAACATTCATACGAGTTTCTATTACTCCTTTTAATACAATAATATCATATAAAATGACAAATTTTCTTTGAACTCAAATTTAACATATTTGTCCTTTACATAAAAATATAGGCGGTGGTGGATAAGTACCAAACTGTTATACTTGGCTTGTAGAAAGTGATGATTATATGGTCACCCAGTAGAGCGCTCTAAAAATCCTAAACCAACTACATACAAAATTTGAAATTAACGCCAAATATTACGCAAAACTATCCAAAATAATTTTTTTTTTTTTTAATTTCCAAATAAAAGTAATAACGTTTTTTATCTATGTAGTGAGTGTTCCAAGTTGAGAAAAATCGTATCCGTTTTCGAAAAAATTCTAAAGAAAAAATTTCAAAAACTTATTTTATAAATCGGTTGCACTTCTGGTAAACCTATTTTCTTTAAATTTGGAATTCTATCAACAGTTTAATATTATATATAGGTGGTAAACCGTATTTTATATAATGCTACTGCCCCCCCCTCCCACAGAGCCCCCGAAAAATCAATCTTACCGAAAAAAATGTTTCAAATAAATTTGATTGGTTATTTATGTTTGTAGGATACTATATGAACTTTAAAGAAAATCATTGAACCTGCCAAAAATGTATTTCCAATGAAAACTAAAATTTCGAAAATCTGGCACGATCGCAATACTTGCTCTTATTAGGAATAAGAAAGAGTAAAAACAAAATAAAATAAAAAATCTGGTGTGAAACACTCACACAACTTTCTCTTACTCCAGTTCTCAAAATTATAATTGACAAATTTTATAGTTTGTATACCAAATTTAATGAAATACGTCGAAAACTGAAAAAAAACTGTTCAGTAAAAGCGCATTTCCGGTTTACTAATTTTCTTGAAACTCGGAATTTTGGCCATCTATTTATTTCTAATTAATTTTCTTTGGATGATAGAATTGTAAAATCAATCAACCATGATAGCACTTTAGAGAAAAACATAACCCCATCCCTCCCTTAAAGTGCCCTCAAATGAACTTTCCCAGAGAAATGTTTTAAATAAAAGTTGTAGATCATTATAGGTTTAGTTTAGGTAAGAAGTTTTAAGAAAATCGGCGGAGCCATTTTTGAAAAAATTGCGAAAAAGTAAAAAAACAGAAAATTGTCAGACCCCATGGTGATACCTAAACGGAATATCAAGTTTCAACTTCCTACGGTTTTTCGTTTTTGAGCTATGCTGTTCACATACATACACATACACATACACACACACACACACACACACAACCAGACAATTTGCTAGAAACCACTTTTTTGGACTCAGGGGACCTCAAAACGGATATTTCCGATGAAAATTCGATATCGAAAATTTGACACGATTGCAATATTTCCTCTTACTAGGAATAAGAGAAAGTAATAAGTAATAATAACAAAATAAGAATTTTTTTTATCTTTCATTGAACAGAGTTTTTATCATCATATTGTTTAGATTTAGATAAGTTTAGATAATACATAACCGTTGGTAATGTGAAATTCAAGCAAATTTTAAACAATACGTGGGGTAACTAGGATTCGTGACCCCCCGCAAAATCATACTTGGCGGCCATTCCAAAAAAAAAAAAAAAATTATTACTAATACTATTCATTCATATGTTTTTATTTGTATTCAATAAATGTATATTCACAGTCTCACATTATATATTCATCCTGCTCATATTTTTAGAGACAAAATCAAAAAATTATATCATTCATAGAGAAACGCGACACACATAGATCTTTTTTTTAGTAATTGCAGTGAAAACTCAATTTCGAAAATCTGGCACGTTTTGCAATACTTACTCTTACTAGGGAGTAAGAGAATGTAAAGAAACATATCTAGAGTATCTATGTAAGTAAAAAATGTGCCTATGTATCTGGCGGGTGCAATTACCAGAAATACGTACTAGGTCTCCCAACATTAAAATTTGGAATCATTGTCATTTATTTAAATAATTTAGATTACTAACATTCTAAACAAATATGAAGCGTGGAATCATAGTAATAGACCGTTAAAAAAAGAATTTATTTTGAGAGGAATCATTATAACCTTTTTCCAGATAAGAAAAGAATTTTAAAGAATAAGTTGATTTCTTCATGTTATTATTAATTTAAATTATTTAAAAATGATTGACAATGATTTCAATTTTTTTTTCATACCTTCATATTTAGATCCATCTGGATAGTAGAATGTTCCAATTCCTTCTTTTTTCCCATTATGATAATGTCCATTGTATCTGGCACCATTTTTAAATACATACAATCCTAAACCATTTCTTAAACCTTTTCTATATTGTCCTTCATAGAAATCTTGATTTGGTAATAAAGCTCTACCATGACCATGCCGTTCGTTCAGTTCATTCCTTTCTCCTTGATATTCCTGTATTCATGAAAGAAATAGAGAATGTTAAATAATAGTTTGGTTTAGATTTTATTTTGGAAAAGTATGGTTTATTAAAGGACTGAAATTTCTTCGTGATTATGTTGTTTTATACCATTTGTTTACTCACAATTAATTATTAATTGTGAAAACAAAAAGAAATGTTATTATACAGTGTTCTTATATAATGCTAGGATGTTTTATTAAAACAATAGATAAGCTTAGCGTTTTTAAAGATTAGCAGATAAGAAAGTGACATCATTTTTACTTCCTCTTAGTTAAAGAGGAAGTATTGTGATCGTGCCAGATTTTCGAACATTGCAGGAAGCACAAACTTCTTAGTATTTCGTTTAGGCAACTAACACCATATCAGACACGAAAATTTCGGGTTAAATCCATCAACCAGATGTACGAATTTACTGACTGTTTTTATTTTCTCCAATTTTCCATAATTTTCTCGAAAATGGCTGCAACAATTTTCTTTAAACTTCGTAAAGTAAAAAAGTATCTAAACACATAAATACCTACCATTGATTTTTTGGAGGTTATGTGGGAGTAAGTAGTAAGTTATGTTTTCCTCTAAAGTACCATTTCAGTATAATAAGTATATGGTTTTACCACCTACATAATACACATTAGAACCATTGATAGAATTTCAAATTCGAAGAAAATCGGTTAAGTGGAAGTGTAATTTTACAGAATAGGTTTTGGAAATTTTCCTCGAAAACGGTTGCAACGATTTTTCTTTAAAACTTAGAATGCTTGCTACATTATATAGAAACGTATGACTTTTAAACATTTTTCCAAACAAAATTATTTTAGAGAGATATTGGGGGATATGTCAGTTAGTTTAAATTTAATTAGACGACGCTACGTGGTATTGAGCAGAGGGCGCCAACAATGTCCACAGAGGTGTATATTATAGCTAACCATTATCAGTTTTTTTTTTTTTTTATTGCCAAACCCAACTAAAGTTTGTAAACATTGCAGTATTTAGGAATCATTTTTTTTTTTTTAAATTTGTATTCATTGGATTAAGAGAAAGTCGTATGGTGTTCATACCAGATTTTTTTTATTGATCAATAAGATATTCTACGTCGTGTAAACTGAAGTTAATATTAACGAAATATGTTAGTAGTCGATAAGTCATTTCCATATACATAGTTAAATTTAAATTTTAAATTTAACAGCATCATTTCTTCTTCAGATATACAATTAATTATAAAAAAAGAATTCCAAAAAGAAAGCCCCTTGTTTCGATTTAATTACCTCCAATATCATTCGCTTCCTTTCAAAGAAAGCTATAATATTTCCGAACTGCAATTTACAACTCTGTCCTCCGAACCACATATTTCCCAATCGAATGCAAATTCTTCGCGTGATCCAGAAACCAAGGAAAACCTCAATATCTTCCCAGTTCTTATCGTCCCAATACCAATTCTAAGTAAAATCCAAGAAAAACTTTTATTAAAGCAAATGCTTACTCCAAATTAAAACTTGCGAAGTAATAAATGACGATCAATTTGGCTTCAAGAGGCAGCTTTCCACTATTTAGCAATTGCCATTGCCTTGTGGATACCATTGCTTCTTCCCTTGAGCGGAAGGAATGCTGCTTGGTTGTCTTTCTCGATGTGAAGCAAGCCTCCGATCGGGTGTGGCACTCTGGGCTGCTGTGGAAGCTAAAGAACGACCTTCCCTTTACAGATAATGTCATGCAGAGGTGGGTGTCCTACAGGGAACCATTTTAGGACCATTGCTATATACAATATACACTGCAGATATCCCAACAGATCCCTAGACTATCCTCTCCACTTTTGCCGATGATACTGCTATCCTCTACTCTGATTCAGTTCCAGTAAACTCCCACAGAAACATGTAGAACCCCCCCTCTCAAAGTTAGAGAAATGGTTTCACAAATGGAAAATAAAAATAAATGAGAACGAATGCCAGCATCTATCGTCCACACTTTATAAACAGCTGAAAAGTCACCAGATCTTGACTGTCACTAGAAAACAAGCGACTCATATACAACACTTCCTTAAACCAATATGGACCCACGGAGTCGAACTGCGGGGTTCTGCCAAGCGATCCAGCCTCCTAAGAATCCATACTTTACAATCTAAAATCCTTCCGAACTATCGTCAATACTCTATTCCAGTGCTCCACAATCAGTGTGCCTTGTGCCAATGCTATGTGTGCCGCCGCGCCCATAAGATAATAGATAATACAATGCAGGGGTGGGAAGCTGCGCGCAGCATGTAGCTCGTCGTGTATAATAAATAAATTATACCAATAAAAATAATACCAAAATTGGAGAATAAATTTGAACACTATTTTTATTCCATTAATACGAAACAATACGATTGGATTCGAAATTCTTTTGCAACTAATGCTATAAATTCTGCAGATGCAGTTTCTCTGCAAATTCGAGAGGAAATTATTGAATTGAGTAATGACGGGACGCTTTGGCGAAGCTTCATTGGATCCTTTCTGGATTTCAGTTAGGAAAGAATATCCTCGGGGTTTAGACCACGCTATTTCCAATTCTATTCCCACTTTTCAACAACATATTTATGTGAACAAAGTTTTTCAACTCTAATGTTAATTAAAAATGATAAGCGCTTGTGTTTAAAAGGTATTGATCAAGAACTTCGGACTGCACTTTCAAATATCGAGCCGAATATAAAGCATTTGTTTTCATTTTTATATAAGTACAGTTCTTAAGTTATGTATGTATATGTATCACATATAAAAAAATCATGTAATATTTATGCATTCTATTTTGTATATATACATATTTACGTTTGGTGTGCTGCAAAATTTGGGTAAGAACTAGGTTGTGCCGTGGGCAAGAAAAGGTTGCAGAGCACTGCTCTATTCTATATACTATGTGTCCAACTGTACGATACATTTTAACCACAAAATTCCTTTCCTGTCCGATTTAATCACAGTCCGATTCAAGAAATTCCACAACATCTTAACCACACACTATAACCTCCCTCTTGCCAGTCGCCTCTCATCCCCAACCTCTCAAGACGTCTCAAATGACAATGATCACTCGCGAGTTAATCTAGTAAGTGAAGTTCTTTTTGCTACCACTAGGTAACTCCACTCTTTTATTACGTGTGATTCCTCTAACAAACTGAGCTACTTATGGAAAACTCTTACCTTTGTAATAACAATAATTAAAAAAAAAAAGTAAATAAATTATACCACAGCCTCTCTAATAAACTTGTTACAACAAATACAAGAAATGTGACTTACCCCAATAGTTTTCTCTTGCTCACCCCCTTCTCCTTCTCCTTTCACATCCATTCTGATCAAATAATATTACAGATACCGAGGAAACTAAACTCCCTCGGAGTCTTACTTTGATATCATATGAAATTGTCACACGAAACTGATCTTTAAAGAAAAAAATTATTTAATATAAACATATGTTTCCATTAAGATATTGTTAGACGACGTATTTCCTAGATTTCATTTTCACTGTTCTTGTGCTTACCGCGAATGTAAATTTAACCATTTGATTGATTCAATTTTTATTGAAATTTAAGCCTGTGTGGTCAGTATTCAAAATAAAAAAATTAAAGTGTATAATAAATTTTTTTAATTGTTATTTTTAAGGACTTTTATTCAATGGCTAAGGTTCTTTGTACCTTAATAATTTTTTATTCACCAATTTATTCCAGCTACGCTAGCTGGGGGTCTGTTCATATATCTTCACATAAATATAAATGAATTATTTATTTTTAATTTCGTTTACTATTGTTGCAATTGTATCAGTTTTCGCCGTATTTTATTCTATTACCTGAATATGAAAAAATACTATATTAAAAAAATATTTCAGAACGATAAACAGTGATGTTAATACAAATATTTAAAAATCTAAAGGTTTAAGCAATTGCTGTTTTTGTGTGTAGAAAAGTTGTTGAATTTTTTTTTCTATGTTTGGACAACTACAAACTTCTGGTAGTTTGGGGGCGGTCCAGGCTAGATATCCTTCAAATCTCATTTATCTTCGAAGTTATTTTCATTAGAAAAGCTATACGAAGTTGTTGTTTTGTTCAATGTTTATGACAGCGTTGGTAGCCATCAATTATTTTCAAATATATGATTGTTTTGTATGTATCTTTACAAACTTATTTGTAACATACTTTAATACATACCTTATTGTAACATATGGTATGTCTTAATATAATCGATTGCTTTGCCTGCAAATCATGTTATATATTTCATTTGTCAGTTCCGCTCCAAATGTTGTATTATTGTTTTTATACATTGTAGGAGCAGGCTCTGTACAAGACATACGAAATACATATGTTATAGTAATATAATATAAACATATTGTTTATAAAAAAATGATCGTAAGGTTTCAGCACTTTTCAGACTCCACTATAACTTTTCAAGCAAAATTATTTTACTTTCCCTGGTAAATGAAGACATATTATGGCAATTTTTTAAAGATCAAGAAATGTAATTAGGAAAATGATGATGGTTGACAAGGGTTGAAGAAACAACTTTTTAACTTTGAAAAAGTTTATTATAATTTCTACGTTTTGGACACCTTTGGTGTCCTTCTTCACGAACTATATAAAATAAAAAATTAAGTAAGTATTGGGAAACTAACATTTAAAATGTAAACAAAAGGTGGCATTACAGAGTATTAGAATAAAAAAAGTTTCCAAAACATACGTTCACAGTTACAAATATACCTGTAAAAAAAGAAGTTACATTTGTGAGAGTATGTCTTAAAATCTTTTTTTTAATTCTTCTACACTTGTAATGCCACCTTTTGTTCCCAGTACTTTGTTTTTCATGTAGTTCCTGTTTCTTCAGAAACGTCGAAATAATAAACTTTTCAAAATTGACAAGTTTTTTTCTTTGGTCCCTGCCAACCATCGTTTTCGTAATTTCATCAAGAACGGCCTTACATTATTAGTATTTATATTTATCATAGCATCCTTAGAGAGTACTACCATAGGGTAGTTCCTCTCCTCCTGCTCTTCATATCAAGATATCATCCCATCTCATTCTATTTACTTATTGTAAATATATTACTACACAGATTTTAAATTATAAATAAAAATTGAAAAAAAAATGATATTAAAACTTAATTTCTTAGAGATAGAGACATCTAGTAGCAAATTTTATAAACATCAATAAAATTACATTTTTTATAGGTTTTTGGCAACTGATAGCCAATTTCTATAATTACAAAAATAATGGTTTCATTATTCGTGGGGATTTTTTGTGCTAACTGTTTCATTATAAGTGCGATTTTACTTGTGTGGAATCTTAGTTTTTTAAATATCTTAATTCTCTGATTAACCCATTGTTAATTGATTCCTTTGTTCAGAATAACTTTTTGAAGGAAATATTTTCAAAATAGGCCTTTCAGATTCTACTTTTGCTTTACTTACTTTTTTTCCTTCTAATTGAAATACTGCTGACAGACCAACCAAACATAATATATTAAAAGAAATTAACCGGACACTGAAATTATTATTTATATTAATACTGAAACTTAAGTTTAATATTAAATTTAATTCGAAGTGTTGTAATTGATGCTTTTGGCAGCCACTTGCTATAAAAATATAGAACATTAGAGACTATTAAGTTTTCTTAATAGTCACCATCTTAAGGGTGACCTTATTTTTGTTAGGTAATAGTTTAACCGATTTTTCGAAACTTATTAAGCAAGCGGGTTTGCTGCAGGGATATTGCTGGTATTGGAATCTATTATTAATTTCTGAAATGATGAGCTTATTTTGCTGAACAATTTCAGCCTAACTTTAATAGATCACATTCAATTTATATGTGTGTATCTTATTGGTCTTATCTATTCGTCAAAAGTGCACTATCTACTTAGATACGGTCAGTTCAAATATTCGATGAAGTTTTGACAGAATAAAACAGTGATATGGTAATGGTTATGACAAAATTATTTGTTATCATTAATTGTGTTATTCCCCGCAGGGGATAGCTGTTGTGCGCAGCTGCTGGGGCTTTACGACCCCCCCGGGTACCTAAGTACAGTACACCGCACACTCTCACTAGAACATTAAGCACATACACACACAAGCGCACATACAGTACACACCCTAGGGCTACCGTCCCTAGGAAGCCGTCCCGGAAGGGAGAGCAGGTCTGGACACTCTGAGGAGGCAGCCCCTTCACCAGACTCGAGTGCTGTGCGCCAATCCCCCACACGCCTTAAAACTGAAGATTCCGAAACCTCATCAAGAAGAAAAAACCAGACTGATACAACGGAAACGACCAATGGACCGTCAAAAGGATTCGGGAATAGGAACATGGAATGTTTTATCTTTATACAGACCTGGGGCACTACGCGTACTCCTCGAGACACTTGACATATACCGAATAGACTTAGCTGCCATCCAAGAGATACGTTAGACCGGCCAAGGTTGTTACAAAAGAGAAATCACACAATCTACTTGGGATTTAAGGCTATCAACCCAAGAGTTTGTTGTATAAGGTTAAAAGGTAAGTTCTTTAATTACAGCGTACTTAGCGTTCACGCCCCGACAGAGATGACTGAAGGAACGGAAAAGGATGCCTTCTATGACCTTCTAGAAAGAGCCGTGTGTGAATGCCCAAAAGCTGATGTAAAAATCATTGCCGGCGATTTTAACGCGAAAATTGAAAAAAAAAAACAGTTTACCACCCCACAATTGGGGGGTATAGTTTGCACGATGATAGTAATGACAATGGATGCAGATTGATCAATTTTGCGGCTTCACAGGATATGGTGATAGGAAGTACGTACTTCCCCCATAAAGGAATCTACAGTGAAACATGGAGATCTCCTGACGGCAACACCAGGAACCAAATTGACCACTTTGTCATAAGCTCCAGGCATAAGTCGAATTTGCTAAATTAAGATCCTATAGGGGTGCAAATGTGGACTCAGACCACTTCTTAGTAGTTGCGAGCCAGAATCAGTAATATAAGGAAAATTTGGGGGCCAAAATGTCGTAACTACAATATCGCTAGGCTGAAGGTGACCGAGCATTCAAACAACTTCAGAGAAATGTTGGATTGTAAATTAAATGCTCTTGTAGGAGCTACGGGTGCAACGTAGATAAAATGTGGGAGGCATGCGAAGCTATTATTAAGCAGACAGCAGAAGAAACCTTGGGCTTTGAGGAGAACAGAAGAAAAGCGGAATGGTTCGACAATAATTGCGCGCAGATAACACAACTGAAAAATGAGGCGTATAAGAGGATGATCCAAAGAAGGTCCACTCGTAGAGCTAGGGACGAATATGTAAATAAAAGGAGAGAAGAAAAGAGACTGCACAGGAAGAAGAAGAGGGAATGGATGAATAAAAGGATGAAGGAAATCGAGGAGTTTAGTAAATCAAACTATATTAGAACTTTTTTCCAAAGAGTGAACCAAGAACGTAAGCCGTTTAAGCCAAGAATAAGCGCCTGTAGAGATATAGAAGGGGCAATTATTTCGGATAGGACCAAAGTGTTGGAGAGATGGGTTCAGCACTTCGATAGTCTCTTGAACAAAAATGCAGCGGGTAATAACCAGGTAAGTGTGACGTGTCTAACCTCGGAGGACACGATGGAGCCACCGGATGAAGACGACATTGAGGAGGCCATTGAAAAACTTAAAACCAATAAATCTCCGGGAGATGATGGAATTCCCGCGGAGTTGTTCAACAATGGAAGCAGCAACCTCATCAAAGTTTTGCGAGATTTAATTCTTACGATCTGGGTGGAGGAGGATCTACCAAGCCAATGGAATAGAGGCATAATATGCCCGTTACACAAGAGAGGAGACCAAATGGAATGCAGAAACTATAGAGGAATCACACGACTCTCATGCGCTTATAAGATACTTTCTAATATCATTTATAAGAAGCTCCTTCCATATGTGGAAAAAGAAATTGGGCCATATCAGTGTGGGTTCCGCCAGGGAAAATCAACGGTGGACCAGATATTCACCTTGCGCCAAATCCTCGAAAAAGCTAGAAAATATAAAGTGCAGACACACCATTTATTCATAGATTTTGAAACTGCGTATAACAGTGTAAATCGAAGGGAGCTATATAACGCCATGTTAGAAATGAAAATCCCCAAAAGTTAGTTAGAATGGTTGCACTAACCATGGCAGACGTCCAATGAGCTGTCAGAATTGAAGGCGACCGCTCAGAAATATTTCCCATGAAAAATTGTCTGCGACAGGGAGATGCACTAGCATGTCTACTTTTTAACGTAGCTCTTGAAAAAGCGGTGAGAGATGCTGAAATCCAGACTACTGGCACAATATTCAACAGACTGGTGCAAGTATTAGGTACGCAGACGATATAGACATCATTGCTAGATCGCGTAGAGCACTGGAAAAAGCTTTCCTCAAACTAAAGTCTGCAGCAGAAAAAGTGGGTTTAAGGATAAATCTATCCAAAACCAAATATACGTGCACTGAAGGTGGCCACTTCACAGAGATCTTTTTGGGCCCATGCAAATTTGAAAAAGTTAAGAGCTTCGTATACTTAGGATCGCTAGTTGGCGAAGATAACGATAAATCGAAGGAAATTAAAAGACGGATCCTTCTCGCTAACAGATGCTACTTGGCATACAGCGATACCTGAGAAGTAGTCTAATAAGTAGAAGCACAAAGATCACTCTCTACAAGACACTAATCCGTCCGGTCGTAACTTACGGATCGGAAACCTGGACCCTCTCAAAAAAAGATGAAGACTTAATGCTCTTCGAGCGGAAAGTTCTTCGTAAGATCTACGGGGCGGTCAGAGAGGGTAATGTCTGGAGAAGAAGGACGAACCAGGAAATAAAGAGTCTGTACAGGGAACCAGATTTGGTAAAATTTGTAAAGCGATTGCGCTGGGCTTGCGAGGATGGAAGATAACCGAATAGCAAAAAAGATTGAAGAGGAGAAGCTGGAAGGCAAGAGGCGTATAGGTCAACCTAAGCTGAGATGGTCAGAGGGAGTAAGAAAGGGTGCCGCAGTCATCCTTGGCACGAGCAATTGGAAGGAGCGGCACAGAGCAGGGAAAACTGGCGGAAACTGCTGCATAAGGAGGCCATGGCGGAAGTTAGTGGGTGTAGCGCCATTGATGATAATGATGAATTGTGTTGTTATTTTTTATGAACGTCGAATTTATAAAAAAAGTATGAATATCTAAATCTAATATTTCAGGGAACATGGGGAACCCAAATAAAAGAAAAATAAAATTGAGTATGATGGCTTCTATCATGAACAATTAGACAAAAGATTTTGTTTCTTTTTTGTCATATACAAACCGTTAAGGTAAATAAGTAAGTTTTATTTTAATAAGATAATGAAGTGTATTATATTCCATGTAACAAACGTTTGGAGCCCTATTGGAGGAAATCAGGCATATCTGTAAAAAATTAACAAACTGGTGTGAAACACTCACATAAATTTTACATACCAGTTAATATAATTAAACAGTAAATGCAATCACTCATTTATATATTAAATTTTACAGGAGACGTAAAGTGAAACAGTTGAAGTTATTTTGTAGTCGAAAAGACAGTGCCAATAACATTTGAAATTTATGTCACATATTCCTTTGAAAACCCCTTAAATCAATTTTCCTCCTAAAAATATTTCAAATAAAAGTGATAGGAATTTATGTGTATAGATGTTTACGAAGATTAAAGAAAATCGTAGGACCAATTCTTGAGAACATCGTGAAAAATTGAAAAAAAAGAAGAAATCATCAATAATGTCGCAAATCCGGTTGATGGAGTTTACCAAAATGGGCTTATTGTCAGATGCAGTAGTGATATCTAAGCGAAATATTAAGTTTGAGATTCCCGCGATTTTTCTTCTTTTTCTTGTGATTTTTTGTTCATACATATCCACATAACACACAGATCATTCAAGAAAAACACTTTTTTCTAATTCAGAAGATCTTAAAACATATATCTTTTTGACACGACCGCAATATTTCCTCTTGTTAAAAGTAAGAGAAAGTAAAAAGATAGTAGAAGGTTTTTTTTATATATTTGGGGATAAGCTGCAGTTTACTTTTTAGCTACACTAAGTACCCAAATAGCCGCCACATCAACTGCGTACATCTGCAAGCAGCGCGTGTGTAGTCTATGAGTGCTGAGATAAAGTGTTGTCCAAATAACTAAGAAAAGAAAAAATAAAAAGACTTCCTCAAATGGCGCTAAATATTTGCGAATTTACATCAAACAAATATCGCAAACTTTGCCAAAATCAACTTTTCTGGAAGATATTTTTTGTGTTTAGATAGAACACATTTAGTGTTCTCTGTTTTATAACTATGTTTGTTTGCTATTTTTAAGGAGACTACGCAAAAGTAAGTATCATTCCTAAAGTCGTTTTTTTTTGTGGGGAAACCATGTATGTTGAATTTGGTGATTCTTGTAAGTGCTATCTAAATTTATCTTCCAAACAAGCCCCAGCAATATTGATTGGATAGTTTAAAGTTATTATCTAATCACAGATCCCCCCAGAAACCCCTTAAATAAATTTTTCTAATCACAGAAAATCATTCAGTAAAATTGTACTTACGGTTTGGATTTTATTCAAACTTGAACTTTTAGCAATGCATTTAATAGAACTTAACATTATGTAAGTGTAGAACCATGCATATTGTATCTAGCTTAGCAGCTCTATCAGAAATCCCCAAAGAATTCGTTCTGTTTTTACGAATCATCTTAAAAATAGGATTTTTTTAAAACTAAATGTTTAGACTTTTAATTCCCACTACATATGAATTTGTATTGATTGTGATTTATGGTTATTGAAATGAAAACGTAACATTTCAACGTTTACAGAATCACCCTAAAATCAATCCAGTCTTATGGAGTAGGAATATTCAAAAAATGCACAAAGAGGCGCATTATACCGCTATTTTGGAAAATTATCGTGTTGTATAAATGCGAAGAAACATGGGCTAGGTGATCTCAAAAGTGAAGAATGTTTACTTGCTACAGAAATGGACTTAGTCGCAGGGCAGCTAGTGAGTCCAGATTAATAAAAAAAAATCAGAAATCACGCAATAGGTGGATGTAAGTAAAACAGTACTAAGCGTAAAAGAAACTAGAAGATTAGATTGGTTTGGACATGTATAAAGAATGGAGGATACAAGATACCGAAATTAATGATGGAATGGGATTCTGGAAGTAGGGCGAAAAGAGGAAGGCCAAGATTCTAAACATAGTTTGGTGAGGAAATCCTCATTTGGGAAAACTCCTGAGAAAAAAAAAAACCTTCTACCTTAAGTATTACAAAGAGTAGTGTCACCTTATTGGAATGTGACAAATGGGAGACCGCAGTTGCTCTCCAATCGGCTCATATAACTACTATAATTTGCAAATGTCAAATATAAATCATAAGTTAGGAGGGTAAAATAAATAACAATAACAAAAATACTATACACCTACGCTATAAACCTATACTGTAGCCAGATAAACAGATAATTTTTGTTTGCTGTTCAGCTTGTTTTATAAAGGCTTAGTTATTAATAATAATACTTTATTTCGAAAATATATAAATGACAAAAGAAAAGAAATATAAATAAGAAAATAAAATATGTGAAAACTAAAAAATGAACAAGTTTTAAATAGTATGGCAAAAGCCGACTGCCAGAGTTTGCTACAAAGTTTAAAAAAGAAAATCAAAGGAAAATGTAATGATAGTATTACTTGAATTAATGAACAAAAAAGAATGAAAATAATTACACAAAATATAAAAATGCTAGGAGTAAATCAAAATCCAAAACCGAATAGTAAGAGTATTTTAAATGAACAGCTATAAGAAAATATAAAAAACTTACTAAGGAAGATGTGCAATCAATTATTCATCCCTTATTCTCCAGGAATGGCTGGCATATGAAAACAAGGCGCAGCATGAAACCTTGTCAGTTAAAGAATTAGTAATAATTTCACATATATTAAGAAAACCTGTACCAAAATACAAACATCTGAGTACTGAAAGAGAGGACACTCACCCAAAAAAGTGGTACAAGTTCCCTCGGGCATTAGACTTACAAAGAGATTATTCTCGACATATAGGCCTCTCTATAACCATGGTCTATAATTTAGGAAAAGTAACTCTCCCCTGCGTTTGAAAAACCAAAGAGATCACGACGTTCTAATTTATTAAAAAAAGATATAAAGTCAAATCTCTATAGTCATTATTAATCACTTGTAGAGAAGAAAACGATCGGAAATCACTGCACGATTCACAGCCTCTCCAAGTCGAATGGCCTCAATTCCAGATAGAAGATCAGAGGGAGCAACACTCTAATTAGGTAGACCTTTTTAGGAGCCGAAAAAGTTTAAAGTTAAAGACGAGATAGGGTGACCCAGTGTTTAAACCAGAATGTGTTTTTTTTTTTATTATCTGAAGAGCGGTAGTCTTAGGAAGGCGAAAAATCATCCATCGACAGGACCTTAAGACATTATTTAATTTGCAGCCGAAGATATATGGTTATCACTTTTCCCCTTCTTCTGTAAAATAATAGATGCAATCGTGACAAATTTTCACCTGCAAATCCAATATGTACACAAGACTTGTAAGAGATACATATAATTTTTTTTAATTTAAGGTGCATCAACATGTATGGTCATTGGCGCCCGGAGCCTTCTCTGTGCACTGCCGGCCTCCGGACAGGGTTCTCTCGTTACAGACTACACTGACTATTACAGGACGGTGAGCTGTAAGAGGATCCTAGGAAGATAAAATCTAAGAGCAGCAAAGCTGGACCCGATCCCGATCCCGGAGCCCAGTACGCTTCCCGTTTATATGTAAATGGTGTGTGTGTGTGTGTATGAGAGAGATACCCCCAAAAATAACTAGTCGCAATAAACACATCTTTAATATTACGAATAGACGTCTTTAGACGATCAGATTAAAAGATTTCTGTTAAAATCCATGGTCAGAAAGTAAGATTTGTAGAATTTTTTACCACTTTACTTCTGAACTCTATTGCAAGTTGATGTATTACAATTTGACATATTTTATAGTGCAGTATATAAATATAGATACCTATATAATTGTATGTAATAATCGCCCTTCCAGTATCCACAAACAAATTTTGTTCAGGTAAAATATAAAAAAAGAGATGTGAACAGTTTCAAAACTTAAAAGAAAAAAAATCGTTGGTGCGTTTTCAAGGAAATCACAAAAGCTGAAAAATCCATTTAAAAAAAGGCGTACTCCCTCAAATTGAAATTCGAAATCTTGAGACTTGCACATGATATGTATATCAATACACAGCAACACGATTAATTAAAATGTTTAGGTGAATATAGAAATCAATAATATATTTTTATTAAATATACATCTAATTATTTATAATATTATTTTATTATTTATTTATAGGACAATGTACAGGGATCTGCACGGATATCTGGGTTCAATTCTGCAATCGAATAGTCCTTCAAAAAAAGAAATTAATAAAAGGGTAATGGAAGGACGGAAAGTCATCAATCAGCATGCTGAACTCCGTTTTATGGAGTAATAATATATTAAAGGGAACGAAGAAGCTTATATATAGTACCATAGTACAGAATATAATGCTTTATTGGAGCGAAACATGGACTCTTGGCTTAAAGTAAAAAGGAAGCTACTGTCCACCGAAATGGATTTCTGGCGTCGGGCGGCGAGAAACTCTAGACGGGAGAGAGTCAGAAACGAAGATATTCGGGAAATAATGGACATTAAGAAGACTGTGTTGGAATGCATTGCTGAAAGAAGATTAGATGGTACGGACATATAAGGAGATTGCAGGATGAAAGACTGCCAAAGAAAATTTTGGAGTAGGAACCGGAAAGAAGAAGAAAGAGAGGCCTTTCAAGACTTGCATGGAAAAAAGCTGTCGAGGATAAGATATGGCAGGATATGGATTGATGGAGTAGGATGCTTTAGACAGAGAAATGGAGAACATAGTTTTAATTCGTAAGTTTCCTTTTTTGTTTGCACAATGAAGTAGTTTGGCGAGGAAAACCTCAATTTGAGGAAAATCCTCGGAATGTACAGACAGTAGCTGCTGGCAGTTGTAGGAAGAGACAATCTAAGCACACTACTACTGGGCTCGAACTCCGCCCATGAGTTTAGCTGGCCAGCAGTCAGGATTTATTCCAAAAACAACAAAAACTGGGAATAAACGAAAGCAATAATCTAAAGTTCATGTATTTATACATAATATTGTTACAGAATATTAATTTTATAAAAGTAAATAGCTTAAGGACTGTTATAGAATCTCAAAGAGTGAAAATTAAAAAAAAAAGAAGTAATAAATGTAAGAAAAATAAAACAAAAGAAAAAGGAAATTAAATAGTTTTCTTCTTTTGACTAGATTTTTATTAATGTTAACAATTTTTTTTTTTTATTATTATTTCCCAAGAGGTCCCCAACCATATGAAACAAACAGTTGAGGTATTATGTGATGATTCTTAGAATGCATATCATTACGATAACTAGTTTGTGCAATCTCTTGTGGTGGTTGTATCAAATATTCAGCTACCGGTAACATATCTTCTTCTTCTCCTGGATAAGTTGACCTACGTAATTCTTGTTTTGGTGGTAATTGTTGATAATTTATTTCTGAATGGTATTTCTGTTGTAGCGGCATTGGTGGAGTGAGAAATAAATTATTGAATGGTGTACCACCAGCACCCCATCCTCTGGACATGAATACATCCCTTTTGGATGCAATCATCTGTGGCCTATAATTGTAGGCCCTGTTAGCAACTGGATTACATTGGCAACGCAATGTACCTTGAAATAGTAAACAGTAGAATAGCACTGAAGATGTTGATATCGTGGGCCAATACATTATTATTGCTCCTTTATCTGAAACAAAAAAAAAAAAAAGACCTGGTATGAAACACACTTTCTCTTAGTTAATTAAATTATAAAATGGACAAATTTTCATTAAACTTGGAAATGTTTAATCAATGATGGGACACAAATGTTGATAACCTATCCTTGGCAAGTAGAAACAGAATGTGTTTCCACTGATATCCAGAAGAGAGCGCTAAAACATTGCACAAAGTTAAATAACGTTTAAAATATAATAATGCACAATTCACAATACACACTTAAATTAATTATTCTTGAAAAATGTTTCAAATAAATGTGATAAGTAAGTTATATCTATGCCTTAGATTTCCAAGTTTAAACAAAATCATTAGATACATATAATATAAATTAAGCCGTTATTTCCAAACTGGAACAAATCCATTTTTTTAAGTTTAAAAATGAAGTTAATTAAAAAAATATATTATTAATAATGAACACATCAAGCAATTTAATAATCAAAATTTTTTTCACTGAAACAAGAAAATTTGTCTTTCAAGAGAGAAACTGAATTTTTTTAGGTGATGGAAAAGCAGTGATAACCACACGTAAACCTTCCAGAGAATAGTGTTAATAGTTGCATTGGTCTCATTTCAAAAATGTGATAATGATTTTCACTATAATTTTTCAGCCTTTTTTTATAAGATTTTTTACATTTCATCTCAACGTTTCGACAATTCCATGTGGCATTCTCAAGAGATCTTAATATATATTATAACTGGAGTTAAAGGGTAATCAATCTTTACCATATATTTCGAAAAATACTTGAATGTTTTTTTTCTGGTCGATTTTGTTTAAGTTCTTTGTTACTTATTTTGTTTTTTTACCATAAATGTCTTGATATTTTTATTAAGATTTCAATTTTCATTATCTATTTGCTTATACTGAGTCTATCAATAAATCATACAGCAATCAGGGTAGGGACAAACCATTTCGGCCTTTAATAAAACAGAAATTAGTATTTGTTCTGAAAAACTTCATAGCAGATGGCTTATCTTAACCTAAAACGAAAATAGATAATGAAATTGAAATCTTAATAGTAATATTAAGAATTTATGGTTAAAAAAAAAATAAGTAAAACAAAATAAATAACAAATATTACGGTGGTTGGTTCTGACTGAAAAACGCATCCTGAAGATGGGCGAACGCCCGAAACCGGTCGATGACCACAGAAAATGTCTCTGACAAATATTATTAATTGTCAAGTAGCATGAAATCTACAAAAAAAGAACTTAAACAAAATCGACAAGAAAAAACCTTCTACATATATGGATAAAATCAAATTTAACTCCAGTTAAAATATATTAAGATCTCCTGAGAATGACACATGGAATTGTCGTCAAAACGTTGAGATGAAAAGTAAAAAATCTTATAAAAAAAAAAGGCTGAAAAATTATGGTGAAAATCATTAACACATTTTTGAAATGAGACCAATGCAAATATAAACTAAATTTAAAAGAAGCCTGAAAAAACTAAAAAAAAAAACCCTCGAATAATGTTGAATGAAACAATTTCAGTTTTTTAACTGAACAGTATTTAAAGGAATAACCATACACAGGGAGAAGGTTATAATAAAGCTTGCAATGTAGAAATTACACTAGTATACTAGGTCATGATGATACTGAAAATGTGGAAACTTTCTCTTAAGTCAAAGATAAACATCCTTTTTTTATGTGTTAGATCTTCTTCTTTCGCTTCAGTTAAACTTTTTTCTAAATGTTCTAAATATCTCAAATTTTAAAAGGAACACAATATGTATCACTCAGAGATCACTTTTTCCATCATAGAAGGTTTAGAGGCAAGCAAACTGTTGCATTTAACAGAAGATATTTAGAAAAATTTAATACATTTTTTATAATTCTTAAGGCGCATCACCTTGGTGTAGCACCGTAGTTCATTCGGAACGAGTAAATCCACAGAAAGCTCATCATGCCAACAATGAAAGACATCAAACAGATTTATAGAAAACCTGCTAACTACAAAAGCTGCAACGGACTACAATTTCGGGCAGAAAAGAGCCCGACGATGACTGAAAATCTAGACTACCACAAGACATACTGTATAAGGCAGTAAATCCGTAACTTATCATATAATTAATATTTATTAATTATATATATATTTTATTAAGATTTATGTATTTAATTTTGTAAGGCAGAAATATGCTGCCGAACAAATAAAAGTATTTTTCTTCTTCTGTTGAAAAGAATCTCAAATTTGTTTTTTTTTCTTGTAATCAATCTTTACCCAAAATTTAAATAAATGTTCTAACAAAAATATAGTGGTGTTGGGGGTACACATTGCTTAGCACAGATGACAGGCAGAACCTGAATATGTTCACAAGGCACCATCTAGATCAACCATAATAAAACTGAAAACCCCTTAAATAATTCTTTTCAACAAATTGTTTCAAATTCAAGTGATATTTTTATACCTATGATATTAGAATTCTAAGTATAAACAAACACATTAACGCCAATTTCTAAACATTTTAGAAACTTCTAAACCGTCAAACACATATTATTCAACATTTCAAAAACATTCTTAAAGTCGTACCTTCAGTTAACTATCTGATATTAAATGTGGAATTTTATCAAGGCCTTTATATTATATATGAGGGTCATTCAGTAAGTAACGACACAAATCGCTGTAGCTCAAAAACGGTTTATTTAATCATTACAAAACTTTGGCTACTTTTCAACATAATCCCCAGCAACATATGTACACTTGTCCCATATCGTTCTTCTAATTTGTGTATCCTACATAAATTTTTTTGAGTTGATCTCGAAGCCACTTTTATACCTAATTTTTAACTTCTTCATTGGATTAAAAATGTTTCCTACGTAGAGCACTTTTAAGAGATCCAAATAAATGGAAGTCCGATGGTGCGAGGTCGGGGCTGGAGAGAGATGTGAAGGATCTCGCACCCCACATTGCGAAGTGTTTCTTGAGTTAAGTGGACACGCGTTGTCATGAAGCAAAATCATGCCTTTAAATCAAGAGTCCACGACGTTTCGTTTGAATCGGCAGGCCTTATTTTGTTTGTGAGCACATCACTGTAATACTGACTGTTGATGGTTCATTGATCTTCGAGATAGTCACAATAAATAGGCCCCTGCGAATCCCAGAATACTATAAGCATGAGTTTACCTGCAGACGGCTAGGTCTTGAACTTCTTTCGAGAGGGAGAACCCGTATGCTTCTACTCAAGGCTTTGATGCTTAGACTCCGACTCAAACTGGTGTATCCATGTTTCATCACATGTTACAATTCTACTGAAAAATTCTTTTTCAATTAAACATCATTCTTTCAACTGTTGACTGATTTGAAACATGGTTTCTTTGTGGGCGTCCGTAAATCCGGACAAGTTCCATCCCATCCCGCACAAGTTTTCTTGTACTGCAGCTTATTCTGAATAATATTATGGACAGTTCCAACACTCGCGGGCACTTATTACAGTAATACGCCTGTTGTCCTGAATTAACGCGTTAATGCAAGATTCGAGGGAGGAAGTTGCAACTTGAACCGGTTGTCCACTTCGTTGCTCGTCACAGACACTTACAGGTCACTTTTAAAATTTCTACCCATTTGTAAACGTTCGAACGGTTCAAAAAATTATTCCCGTACACTTTCAACATTCTTTCGTGGATTTCCCTACCTATATACTTTCTGCAATTAAAAATCTAATCTCTGAGTGTTGTTCTTTCGAGGTGCAATGCTCGAACAGACTCGCCATTGTTAACTGAATACATGTGAGGTTATGTTTACCTCATACTCTCGAACAGCTGATGAGAAACTAAGTACAAGGATGCTAACTTGACTTGCTCTGAAACTATTGTATTGAATAAACAAACCATTTCTGAGCCACAGCAATTTGTCTCGTATATTGACCTCGTATATGACCCTCCTATATTCTATATTGAAATCATTTCATATATTTTATTATAATGTAATCGATCCTATGATGAAACCTTTGGAGAAGAAATTGTTTTTTGTTTCAACTATTATAAAAATTATAATAACAAAATTTGTATTGTAAAATGTTTAAATAATATTTTGTGAATTGTTCTAACAAAATCATTTTAAATTAAAAAAAATAAACATGACGAAACTTGCTTGCTGAGCGGTTGCTAGAAGTAAAATGAGTGAACGAGACAAAAGTGGGATTTTCCCCACTGTTGATCAGCGGCATACTCCCACTACTTTAGATTAGGAATAGAGTGGGAGGCTTTCGTTCAATCTCCACTAATCTTACATTCGCGCGTTTAGGCATGCTGTAGCAGTTAGGCGTTCATTCATTTTTTACCCCCTCTCAGTCTACTTTTGCCGGTAACACATAATATAATGTATATAAAATAAATAAGCCTGCTGCCCCGACTTATTTGAAAAATTTGTTCTCACATTTTAAAAGGCTGAAGCTCTATGTTCCGTGGACGTTGTCTCATAATAAAATATATTTTGTATTATGTTTATTATTTATCTACTTTCACCTCCCTTCGCCCCTTTTTTCTGGACAGCATGATGGGCCTTGTTGTCAGTTATCTTTCCTATTCGCCCTTTGAACGAGCGTAGGACGGACGGCTCTGTTCATTCTTCCCCTCTTACCATCACCCTCTAAACTAACCGATTCAATCTCTCCCTTTTACTAGACGGTGTGGTGGGTTCTGTCATCCTTTCTCCTTTCCTCCTTTCGAACGAGCGTATGTGTCCTGTTCGTTCTTCCCTTCCCACTCTTCACCTTTTAAATTGGTAAAGGTAGAAAGTGACAAGAGTTTTGCTCTCTACTGTCATATATATATATCGCATGTTTTATTACATCCGAGTTGGCCTAACATATTAACACAGAAATAGCAACCACAATAAGTTTCACAAATACTATTATAAATAGAAATCCCGATGAGGATTCATGGAAGGAGCAAGATTTAATTAGTGCGAGAAAAGTAAACATTACATTTTGGCATTCCTTGTGGGGAGATAAGATTTCAGAGGTTTTATTATCCTTCTCTTCCTATTATATTATACCATAGGGTGACCAGAGTTATATGCTCCACCCACTTTTTTATTAAACGGCGGGAAATTTCGAAAAAATAGAAAACACGTATTTAATCATTTTTAGTCTAGTTTATTTTCAGTGATTGATCCATTTTTTTATACCCCAATATCCCGAGATACAGCATCCAACTTTTTTTTTTCAAATGGAACATTATATTTTTTTTTGCATATTTTTATAGTACTTGAGCCTCTAAAAAAAAAATCGGTTAGGTTTTTCAAAAGTTATGGTAATTTAAAATATGAAAAACAAATTTCAGTTTAATGTCAAAATTACCTTATTTTTTCTTTAAAGAAGCTCTTCAAACTGGGCACCATCAACGGATAGGCAAGCCAAAGCTCTGGACGCCCACGCTCTGTTTGTAGCAGCACTTAGGTGGCAAAGTCAACATCTAGGCAGGCTAGAGTTATTCGACGTTCCATATCTTCGACTGAAGCCACGGGATTAAGGTTACTGTACACTTTATTTTTTAGATATCCCCACAAAAAATAGTCCATTGGGTTAAGTCCGGAGGTCGAGGTGGCCATTGGATCGGACCATGAGTTCCTAACCACTTTTCGTGGAAATTTCTGTCCAGGTAACGTCGAACAACTCTCGCATTATGTGCCAGGCAACCATCTTGTTGAAAATACATATCTAGCCGACGTTTTAGAGGAACATCTTCAAGCAGAACTGGCAAAATGTCTTTTAAAAAAGCTAGATACCTTTCACCAGTTAAGTTCCCTCTGTAGAAGTATGGGCCGATTAGTTGGTTTCCTAAAACTACACACCAAACGTTTGTAGAAAAAACAACCTGATGGCGTGTGGCGAAGGTAACTTGTGGATTTTCTTCTGCCCATATTCTAAAGGTTCCAACGATTAAGACGGCCATTATTGTTGGTAAACTTTGATTCATCAGTCCATAAAATTGTGCATTTTTTGTCCATTTTTTGTGGAGATATCTAAAAAATAAAGTGTACAGTAACCTTAATCCCGTGGCTTCAGTCGAAGATCTGGAACGTCGAATAACTCTAGCCTGCCTAGATGTTGACTTTGCCACCTAAGTGCTGCTACAAACAGAGCGTGGAGTCCAGAGCTTTGGCTTGCCTATCCGTTGATGGTGCCCAGTTTGAAGAGCTTCTTTAAAGAAAAAATAAGGTGATTTTGACATTAAACTGAAATTTGTTTTTCATATTTTAAATTACCATAACTTTTCAAAAACCTAACCGATTTAAAATTTTTTTTTTTTTTTTAGGAGTTCATGTACTATAAAAATATGCAAAAAAAAAAAATATAATGTTCTCTTTAAAAAAAGAAAGTTGGATGCTGTATCTCTGGATATTGGGGTTTAAAAAAAGGGATCAATCACTGAAAATAAACTAGACTAAAAATGATTAAATACGTGTTTTCTATTTTTTCGAAATTTCCCGCCGTTTAAAAAAAAAGTGGGTGGAGCATATAACTCTGGTCACCCTATATATATATAGGACGGACGGATTAGCTCAATAGGAACATGAAGTTTAAAGAAAATCATTGGAGCCACTTTGGTAAAAATGGTTAAACAATGGAAAAAAAAATAACCTAACATTAAAGCTGTATATGCAGGTGATGGATTTTGATCGAAACTTTATAATCAATGCGGTGGCTTTACCTACTTAAATATTTTGTGAGATTTTTTTTTTTTTAAGGCGTTTCAACATCTGTGGTCATTTGCGCCTGAAGCCTTCTTCAGTGCACTGCCTGGTAAAGGGACTGTGTTCTCCCTTTACAGACAACACTATCCACCACCGGACAGTGAGCTATAGGGGATCCTAGAATTTTTTGTTTAAACACATAAAATTTCAACTTATTCTTTGAAAACAAATTGTTTTACATATCAAAGCATGTCTTTCTGTTAACATTTCAATTTCGAAACTTTGACTGATCGCAATACGCCCTCTTGCAGTAGTAAGAGAAATTAATACAAATATTTCTTTTTATAAAATAAATATTATTATACTAATAACATTACAAAATGAAACAAAGTTTTATTCGAATCTATTAAACAAAAAAAAATGCTTAATATTTATTCTTATAATGGATTAAAATTTATCTATTTTAAAAGGATTGTGTAAGAACAGAAGTTGCTTTATAACATTTTTAGCATTTAATTTAAGTCACATTAAAAAAGGACACTTTAAACTTAATTTAATGTAAGTTCCCTGTCAATATGTCACTTGGAAGTGTCTTTACAAAACGCCTCCATCATGTGAGAGCAGTCCCTTCAAACTCTTTTACATGATTTAATTCTGACATGCAAAAGTAAAATGATTTGATGTTGACAACAAAAAGGAAGCGATGATAATATAGACAGGCATAGAGCCCACTTTACACCATTAGAAGAATTTAGCAATGTTGAAATTTAATTATTTATTATTAAGATATAATAAAAAAAAAACGGGTAGGAAAACAGTTTTGAATTAAATGTTGTTCTATTAATTTTTATTTTCACGTAATTACTGTACGAGTAAGTATTGCAATTATATTAAATTCTACAAAATTTGGTTATCATCGGAATAAAATCTGAAATAAAATTTACCAATTTTCAGTAAACTATGAATATGTATTCAAAGATTGATTGCCCTAATGTGATGATGGTATATATTATAGTTATAGCTCACGGGTAGATAGAATCTGACTTTGATTATATTGATAGCATAAGACAGCATCTAGATTAAACACAATAACATTAAATCTTAAGTCACAGTATCCTCAGCACCTTCTTCGATTCCATTTTTCCAGAATAACGTTTTAAATAAAAGGTTTATATCTAATCTATACAATTAGCAATTTAAAAAAATTCATTCCAACAAAGAAAAAAAAATCTGGTGGAACATTCTCTTCCTCCAGTTCTCAAAATTATAATTGACAAATTTTATAGTTTGTATACCAAATTTAATGAAATTCGAAGAAAACTGAAAAAACTAATCAGTAAAAGCACACTTCCGGTTTACTAATTTTCTTGAAACTCGGAATTTTGGCCATCTATTTATTTATAATTAAT
>JAAEAF010014674.1:0-45992 GCA_011037195.1 Triatoma infestans | reverse complement strand
TTTACGGTGGAGTACTTGCTTATCTGAAAAGCCAGTACCGATATAATTTACCAAATAAACTATAATAAAAATTTATACGCATATTCGATGATAAAATAAACCATATTTCCTTACTTTTGCAGTTAAAAATAATTCTAGATATAAACTGAAACCGAAATTAATTTTTTTTTATAAAAAAAGATGAAAAAATGAGAATTCCCAGATTGCTCGAATCCTAAAATATTTTTCATTTATAAATATTACCTGTACAGGGGAAGGTATCGTATTTGTTCCTATCCGTAAAAGTCTTGAAGCACAAATTCTTCCAACGGTGCTCGCCATTTTGGGCAGTGTGGAGAAAGAAATTTTTCTTAAACTGATCAAAAGAAAAATAACTATAAATATTCTGGTATCTTTAAGAAATACATTTTATTAAAATTCTAAAAATGTGATTATCTTAAAACACGATAAATAATTTTTTTAAATATATGTAAAAATACAAATATTTCAAAAAATTAAATTGAATATTTTTAATTATTATTATTTCCATCTACATAATAATTATCGAGCTTAATTTGTTTGTGTGACTTAATATTTTTACATATTTAATTTACATGCAGTGGAATACAAAGATAAAGGATATTTACAGAATAATTTTTGAAATAGAATTTATTTTTACATTTTAATTTATTATTTAGCAATTATTTATTTTGCTAAAAATTAAAAAAATAAATAAATTGTTTAATCTAATCCTTTCAATTATATTTACGTCATCAGGGGTACAGAGAACGCTATCTACAGGTCTCACACAAGCTCGGTCGTCACAGTCAGTCGCCATTTTCGTTCAGAGTGAGTTTCTGCGTTAGTAATGTGAATCGGTTTATATTGAAATCATCTTGTATTTTCTTGATTCACAAAAGTTGCAGAATGTCTTCTAACGATATGCCCGAATTGGGCAGTAAAATAAGTTTAATATCAAAAGCAGACATTAGATATGAAGGCAAATTGTATGCTGTAGATCCCCAAGATTGCACTATCGCTTTAGCCAATGGTATGTTTTCCTATAACTTAATAATTTCAGGGCAACTATTAACATGAGCTGAATGCTTATGTTTAGAAATAACGATTAGATTTTCACATTGTCCAGTAAATGATTTTAACAGATACTGAATGATTGGTTTTAATCCAGTTTTCCTGATGCCCAACGGTTTCACTTTTTGTTGAAACTCTCAGTTAATCCGCTATTTCCAAAATTACTGCTAAATATAAATTATTTAAGTACTTTGCCTAAATGAACTAATTACATTGTTTTGCAAGTCGTCATTAATTTAGTTTTCGTTTTTCTGTAAATTTGTACATATTTGCGTAAAGTACCAAGTAATTTTTTTCTTTTACCGAGTTTTATGTAATAAAATTTTGAAACTAATATTAATTGTACCATTTTTTTCTTCATGTTTCTGAAAGTTATTCCTGAAATTCATCAGTTAGGTATTTTATAAATTTTTTTGAAACGTCTTATTTTAAATTGGTTTTTAATTAATGTTGGAAAAGCCTTATTAATGCTAACACTATGATGATGGTTTGTCCAGACATGATTGAAACCAGTTTATTCCTGCAGCAGAATGCAGTTAGGCAAAGCTGCATTTCATTAACGCTCACCTAATTTCCTTCACTTTCCGTATAACTATATAAATCAATATACATAAATTTTTATTTCAAATACAGTACTATTACTAAAAAAAAAAAAAACTTTTTTTTTGATTTTAGTGAAATCTTTTGGTACTGAAGATCGTAAAGCTGCTAACCCAGTCCCAGCCCAGAAGCAGGTATATGATTACATTTTGTTTCGAGCAACTGATATTAAGGACATAAGTGTAGTCCCTGCACCACAGCAACTTCTGTATGATCCAGCAATAGTACAAGTAAATATTTTTTTTTGTTGCACCAATTACCATTTTAAGTGGTAAATTTTTCTTTCCATATTTTTGCCACCCGAGATTTTTTTTGTATAATTTTATAAATTGATTAGAAATGCAGAAAGAATTTAAACGGTTTTAAAAATGAAGTGGTCATTGAAGAATTTTTATTTTTATGATTGAACGTATTTATTGATATCGCATTTATTTTCTCATGTTGCTTTTCTCTTTATAGAAAGCATTTTGAATTTCTTTTTTGTTCTTGCTTTCTTTTTAGCACAGATACAGATTTTAATTTTTTTTATTCTTGATAATTCTTATTAAAACTACTAATGAAGGATTTTTAGGACTTAATATAGTCTATGAATTCTTTAATGTGCGCACATTTATGGTTTTCAAGCATTTTTCTTGGAGGAAGATCCCACTGCGAAGGTTGTATCGATTCCTCTAATCAACAATTTCTAATTACGATTAATGTATAAACTACCAATCTTAGAAATTGAGGAAATTAAATGGTTTTTGAAATGAGATTGTTGAAAATTTTATAAATATAACTAGAGAATGTGGTATTCGTTTTTCATACCATTTTATTATTATTTTGCAGTTATCGGCACCTCCAAACCTGGGAAGCCGATATGGAACCGGAACTACTGCTTCTACTCACGCAGGAAGTACTACAGCAGCTGGCGATCATACAAGTTTTTCTCATCCTGTCCTTGGAAATATGGGGCATCAATCTTTTTCATCGGCCCCAGGTACTGGGACCACAAGCAGTACAGGCTTTAATCCAATGCATTCTGGATTACATAATTTAGCCAGGCCATCACCAAGTGAGTTTCTACACCATCACAACAACGGTACGTAACGGTCCAAACACTTTTATCCTTAGAAGTTGCTGCAGAGAGACGCATTTTGGTTTAGCTTGCTTCTGTGGTTGTCGAGGATCCTATATGTATAACCCCTGACATCATACTCTTCATTTATTTTTTATTCTAGCATTTTTCTTATGATTAGGTTTTTACTAGTATTGTAATGTAATTATTGTTTAGATAATTTTTTTAATAGCTATTAATTTTATTTGGTTGCCAATTGACCACATACCATAGTACCGTTCTTGATTACTTTTGTTAAATAGGTTTAGCTTTTCACCTGCATAAAAATCCAATATTCTTTGTACCAATTATTTACCGACTTTCTAACTTTTAGCTTAGCATTTCAAGAAAATTAATACTTCTTTCTCCCTAAAGCTATTATAACTTTAAAATAATCACTTTTCAATTTTTCGTTTCATTGCAGGAATATTATTTCTTAATATGTACTAATATATATTTTTATTTTGACGTTTAAATTAGATTAATTTTAATTTAGTATTATGAACAATATGTTGTTCAGCTCACATATCATTGTCCCCTGCTCCTTGCTTTGTTTTTAAATTTTTGAAATGTTGGCTGGTTTAAACCAAATGCTTGTTGATGCACGAAAAAGTAGTTATTTTAGTTGCAAATTATGTAGAAGTGCTTTGGGCTTTATGACCGTTGATAATATCGCTACTTTCTTTTTTCCTAAATACAGAACTAGCCATTTCCAGGCAGTTTCTTTAAAACTTAAAATTGAGTAACAATTTAAGACCGCAAGTTAAACGAAACGAATTTTTTTATTTCTGCATTTTACCGTTAATTTTAAAATTTTTAGTACAAGTAGATTGATTATAATAAATTATATTGCACAGGTGCTTTATCATAAAATGATACGGATTTTGGCTAGTTCATTTGTGTGTGGGAAGGTCTATCGTTGCCTCGAGAGTCCATAATGCAAGCAGGATTTCTATCTAATAAATAAAATGTTACATTTATAAAAAAAATATAATTTTTTTATCGATAAAAAATCTGATAAAACATTAATTGTTCTAAGATAATCTTAATTTTCCGATTTCAGAACTTATCGCTGGTAAAGACTTTGACTTAAATTCCTCCAACAAAATTTCAAATTTATTAGAATGAATTGAGAATAAAATTGAATTATAAATGATTGAATTTAATAAAATGAATTCTAAAAATAACTTAATTCTTTTATTAATTATTTGCTTCTAGAACTTCCAGATTATCGTTTCGAATTTGTAAAGAATTTTTTTTTCCTCAAGTGGAAATAGCATAAAAATAATTATAAGCCATTTAATATTATTTCATTTAGTATTTAATAAAATTTGTAATTAATATTTTTTTATTTACTAAATCTATACTAATTTTTAAGTATATTAATAACTGGCAAATAGTTGCGGGCAAGAAAACTGAAGTAATAAGAAAACTAGTCTGCCTAGTGTGATAGGGTAAAAAGAAAAACACCAAGAAATTTTCTTTTTCTAATTTTCACCGACCTTTCGGCGAACAGTGTTCACGTTCTTCAGAGAAATCTTCACACAAAAAAAACAGTGTTGAAAATATTAAAAGTAATGTCAAAAAATTATATACATTATTAATGTTTTCCATTTTTGAACATTACTTAATCTTTTTTCAACATTTTTCACTTTTTTTTTTTTTTTTTGTGTGTGTTTGTAGATTCCTCTGAAGAAGGCGACATGAGAAAAATTACAAAAAGGCAATTTCTTGTGCGTTTTTTCTTTTTAACCTATTTCATGAGGCCGATTAGCTAACCAGCAGTATGTAAATATATTAAATTCTACGCTCAATAAAGAAATGGTAACAGTTCATAAATTGTCAAAGTTTTGAAAAATATTTTTACAGCTAAAAATTTACTATACTAAGAGGAAATAGATTTAACTGAATAATTATAAATCGTTTCATCATTTTTATTGAAAACCTTAAAGATAACCAGTCCTCCGCAGTCATTAGAAATATAGTTAATATTAATGAGACAGTTTTGACTGTCTTTCATTATGAATGTTTTATAATAAACAAAAATTGTAAAATTAACTTATTGATTTGCCGATTTTTTATTTTTTTTTCAATTCGTTTGAAAAAACGTGTTGCCTGACTTGCGTATGTATAATTTTGTTTCTTAGTAGTACTCTCTATGCTTATCAATCTATTGGGAAACCTGGAATGAATATTATTTTGTAACAAATAATTATGTTTTACAAATTTACGCACATTTGGGTTCTCAGTAATTAACATGTTTATTTTGATATGAGGTGGGTCTGAAATGGATTTAGTTTTAGAAAGTTTTTCATCTTCAAAATTCCATTATAAAACTTTTTTTTAATTACAAAATCATTTTTTTAAATCCTAACATATCCCCAAAAATTATTTCTTTATTTTTTAGAGAAACTTTTTAATCCTTTGGATTGATGGAAACTTCTGATATAATTAATATTATCATTGAATAGTAGTAATTCAAGGATTTAAAAATGAATTACATTCAGGTTTTTTATCATGGTTTAATGCTGACTAACTTGCTCCCTTCCTATAGAAAAAATCATTTAAAATATAAATGTAAACAATAGTTATGTTTGTTTTTATTTTTAAAATTTATTCGACGTTTCGGACACATTTGATGTCCTTCGTTTATTTAATTCCTGAGGAAGGATACCAAAAATGTCCGAAACGTCGAATAAATTTTTAGCAATTTAAAGTTTCTTCCTTGGCGCCAGCCAACTAATTTTTTGCTTGCTTGTTTAAAATTAAAATATGAAGTATTGTTACCTTTCATTACATTGTATTTACCTCTCGTTTTAGACCAATCTAATAAATCTAGTTCATATTTTTGTTTTCTATATTAATGCTACATTTTTTTTTGCAGATTATTATTTTATGCAGCTTTTTTATTATTTTTTATTTATATAGAATTGCTGGCTTTTTGCTTGAACTTTTGTATGTTAATTAGCAGGATATTGTTTTCTACATATTTCTTAATATTTAAAAAAAAAAAATTATAAGTTAAATTTCATATAATAATAACTATATAATAAATTCACCAACTTTCTAGGGAGTGTTAAGCAGGATATTATATTATGATGCACATGTCAGAATGGCTGCTTTATAAATGAAAGTTCTTCAGAATTATAATATGTGTATTTTTAAGGTAATGTTTTGCAGTCGTTTTGATAATGTCTGACAAGAAAATGGAAAATTATTTTTTAATATATTTTCACTTGTACTATTACTCACATTCATTTAATTGAAGACTAAATACTGGATCAAATTATTATGAAGTATGCCGGAATGAACGTATGAAGAATGAGTCAGCTACTTAAGCTTTTTTTAAAGATAATTCACAAAAAAATAAATGAAAAGATTGATGAAGAAATCTCTGATAATCAGTTCGAGTTTAGAAACGGACTTGGGATCTTGGGCTCTAGTTGCTATGTAGTTAATTGTTCAGCAGTGTCTAGATCAAAGTACGCCTGTATATACCTCGTTTTATTGGATTGAAAAAGCATTTGATAACGTAAAACATGATAAACTGATCAAAATATTAGAGAATATTAACTTGATTTCAAGGACATCTCCATTATTAAACATCTTTATTAAATCCAGATTGCAAAAGTTCATGTAGCCGATCTGGATTCAGATAAATCGCTATTAAAAAGGGGGTCCCTCAAGGATTGTATCCTTTCTCCCTCCCCTAATATTCAATATTGATATGGAGTATATATCAGAGCTCAATATCAGTAAAAGTATAAAGATTAATGAGGGTATATAAACAACATAAGATATGAGAAAGATTGTGTTATTGGAGAATAGATTTAAAGATATGGAATTTCTGTTAATCAGGGTTGTCGTTAGTTTGGAATATGGATTGAAAACCAAGAGTAAGAAAACTAATTGGATGTATATAAGTGAAGTAACAAACGAAAATAAGTGTGGTACGTTTTGGCAATTTGGATATTCAAAATTAGTTTAATAAATGTGGCTTCTAAGGATGCAAAAAATCTAGAGATAAAAATGTCAATGTTGAGGTCCTAAAATTGTGTATCGTAGAGCGCAATCTGTTAAAATGCATTAAGAAGAGGAAAATCGGAGTATTTTGTTATATGTAACGATCAATATGAAGTTATTCTTCTTGCAAAGGTAAAATTGAGGGAAAAGATATGTTGGTAAAAGGAGGGTTTCCTGACGGAAGAACATTTGGGACTGGCTGGGAATACATCGCTCTTATGCTAGCTTTATACTTTCCTTTAAAGTACCAATTCAGTGAAATATTATGGTACTGTTACCTATATAATACCTAATGCCCATTAGAAATGTTAGAATTTTATTTTAAATAAAAGAAAATTGGTTAACCGGAGTGCGACTTTATATAGGTTTTTGAGTTTGGATTTTCTCGAAAACAGCTTCAACCATTTTTTTTTATAATTTTGATTGCTGAAACATTATTTTTGGGAGTTCTGCGGAATTTGGTGCGTTAAATTTGATGTATTATTTGAGTTCCTTCAATAGTATTAACGCTGTCTTTCGGATTACAATGTAAACTGCATGAAATGACTACCTGAGTAAAGGATGTCTACCAGCAAGTAACCTCACTTTTTTATATTCATGATAAAAACGTTCAAAGAAAATTGAGCTCTGAAAGAAAAGTTCAAAAAAATTTATAATTGCACTAAGAGAAAGTAGTGTGATTCTTTCACACCAGATTTTTTTAAAAAAGGTAAGTAGATGGCTTTGCAGGAATCACTTTATTTATTATGAGTTCTATTAAAGGAAATATAGATTCATTATAAAAAGCTTATTTTGTAGACCTTAATAATTTAAATGAACTTTGTTGATAGAAAAATTAAGTTCGAATCTGCATTACCTTTGTTAAATTTATTATAGGAAATTTTCTCAATAGAATTTTTTTTAATAAACAATTGGTTCTTAACACAACCGCATGTTTTGCTCTAAAATGGATTAGCTTATCCAAGCAATAAAATTTGCTTTTTTATTTAATCAATTTTGAATTTAGTTCTTGTGGAAGAATATGGTAGCTTGTTTTACATCCAAAACAACTTTCTACATTTAATCTTAAGCAATATTTGTGTGCAGTATCTGTAGAACTACTACAATTGATGTGATAAGAATGTGTTCTAGATTTACTTACTGGCTCTCGGAGTGGTTCTCCTGCCCTACGTAAGCCAAGTCCAACAGTAGATCAATCTACTCAAGCTAATACATCTCAGCCAAGACGTCCAGTGAATAATTCACCACAGCACCAGCAAAAAGATCGCAATCAGTCAGTTTTCTATAGGTTAGCGCTTATATTTCTACTTATTATTAAATAAATATTATTTTCATTTATGCTTGTATTTTACATATTCTATCCTGTTTTGAGACATTAATTATATGTTTAAAAATCAGATGCATGGTTAACATAAGATGTTTTAGTGTTTTTTGCTTTCTCTCACTGTTAGTAAGAGGATGTATTGTTATGTATTGAGGATGTATGTAAAACTTTCGTTATCGAGTTTTTACCGGAAATATCCGTTTTGGAGTCCCCTGAGTCCAAAAAAGGGTTTTTAGCAATTGGTCTTGTCTATGTGCCTGTCTGTCTATGTGGGACAGCCTATCTCAAAAACAAAAAATCGCAAAATGTTCAAACTTAATATTTCGTTGAGTACTACTTGGGAAAGAATAAGCTTTTCCTAAAAATCGTTCAACCGGAAGTGCCACTTTAGCGAATGGTTTTATCAGTTTTTGTGATTTTTTCGAAAACTGCTCTAACGATTTTCTTTAAACTTTATATATCAACTACACTGCCAGGCCTGGTACTTGCGCATGTTTTTGGCTGAGGCAGAAATCTTGTTGAGGTTCAAAGGAACTGCAATCTCTACAAGCGTTGCCTTTCAAGCAGTCTTGTTTGTTAGATTATATCTGGCTTGTTGGCTTCGAATGTCCGGTCGTGGAGATTGCAACATCCCACAATTTTACCCTGCCCATTTTTGTGTGCAGATCCGACTTCATAGGGAATTCTGTAGGAGACTTCCCACTCCACCGGCTCCGACTTCCTAGCCAGCGTTTGGTCCACTTTAGCACCATCTTCATTGTGCCAGGCTAGATAATCGGCCAGAGCTAGCGAAAGAGCTCTCGGAATGGTTCTCCACCTCCTTTGATCGTTGAAAAAACGGCAATTTCCACAATAAGGGTGTCCCGAATCACATGCCGCCGATAGTTACGCGTGGGCATTTGTTCATGAATGCAAACCACGAAACCTTCGGTATCGGCGAATAGGAGGACACCCATGGACAACCAAGCAACAGACATGGCAAGTCCATGGCCGTCCCAGAAAGGAAGGTTGGAAATTGGCCATGAAGCCGCTTCTGCACCCATTTTCACATCTCTTTGCACACATGATCTCCAACTTGGGTGAATTCTGCCACCCTCAGTCCGAGGCAAATAAAGTCTTGTCATACAGGTCCGTGGGTTGGTGCATTGGTGCTTGTTCTTAGTGTGGGTCCTCTTGTCGAGAACCTATAGAGCCGTCGTCGACTATTTGAAGAATTGCTAATGTGAATGTGATCGTTGGCACAGTCCGGTGTTGAGATTCCTTCATTCAGTTTTATTATTATTGTAATAGGAATTGTTTGTTAAGAAGCTAGGTGTTGATACTTATAAGAACTATTTGTTTTTAATTTTTTTTTTTTTTAAAATAATAATTTTGACAGTTCTTGCACTGAGGCAGCAGGTAGCTTTTGACTATCAATTATTAATAAACAAATTGTGATATATTTTTGTCCTCTATTACACTGAGCAACATCCAGCTAAAATGACATTTGTTTTCTCGCCTTGGACAATGTGAAATTATCAAAACAAGCTTTCGGCAATATCGCATATTATTAGTTGTTGCTTGAATTTTAGTTTAGTGATAATTTATCCTTTTCTCTTGATTAGGATAGGGGAAGCAGTTCGTGAACAGTTTCGTTTATGTAAAATGAAAAAATGTTATTAATTATTCTATGAATATTTGATCATCTGCACTAAGAAAAAATTGAACAACGTTGAAATTGGCTTTACCGCCCGGAGTTCCTTCAAAAATTTGAGGTACCGGAGTACTTATTTCAAAATTCAAATATCATTTTACTGATATTTTTTTCTCTCCAAAAATATCAGTTTGATAAACATTATTAAATCTACTATACATATCTCGTTTACACACCTATTTGAAACTTCTGTCCAAGAAAATGATTTTTAGGGATCTGTGAAAGCTGAAATGTAAGATTTTTCTTCAAATTTGCCATTTCAATATAATGTCAGTCTTTTATATTAATTTTTTAGAATTTTTTTTTAAAGTTGTAATTAAAAATCACGCCTAAATCAATGATATGGAGACAACTGGAGGATTTTTTATTAAATAATAATAGTTTAAACAAATGTCAGAAGTTTATTCCTAAATTGTAAAAATCTGATGTGTTAATGACCAAGTTTATGACAGAGATAGAACAAATGTTTATTGTAGATAATTGTTCTTTTAGCATATGAACATAGCCTTAAATAAAGAAGTATTAGATACAGATATTTTCAGAAACCATATTAAAAGGATGTTTTTTGCCCATTTAACTCTTAAAAGTTCATGTTAAATTTAGAATTGTTTAACATTAACTTGTGTAGTTTTTAATTTGATTTTTTTTTCAATTTCTAGAACTGGTAATAGAAATCAAGATAATAGGAACCAAGGGAATACAAGAAATAACCCGAGAAATGATCAGCAGTCGCAGCAGCAACAGCGTCAACGGACATTCAGTCAGCAGGTTTGTGGAATTGTTCTGTCAGATATTTTTAGGTGATGCTTTCATTTTTACTTTCTGTTATTGTTGTAAGAGGAATGTATTTGATCTTGCCAAATTTTCTAAGTTGCTTTCATCGGAAATGCTGTTTTGAGTACAACACAAATATTTCTATTATCTAAATACAAATATATATTTTCCGCCTGTTCTGACAGGTTTTATATTACTTATTAGGTATGATTTATGTTTAAAGGGAGGAGGGCAGCAACAACCGGGTAGAGGTTGGGGTCAACAGCAGCAGCAGCAACGAGGACCTGGAGGAGGAGTAAATGCAGGAGGCAGACAAAGAGTAGGCCGGCCTCATCAAAGGGGAGGAGGCAATTTTTCAAGGGCACCAGGAACAGGTGGTGCAAGAAAATCTACGACGCCACTGAAATTTGAATCAGATTTTGATTTTGACAAGGCCAATACAGAGTTCGAAGAACTTTTTGGTAAAATGAAAATAGGTATGTAAAAATTAAATTAATACAATATATAGCTAGTATGCATAAGGAAGATGTAATATAAACTTTGTAAATCTTACTGCTACTGTGGTATAAGCATTTAATATTGTGAGAGAAGTGTGGATATCGTGGGAAATTTTTGAAATTATCGAGTTTCTCAAAAATGGCTCCAATTTTCTTTAAACTTTGAAATTTATTTGATTTTAGGAAATTCATTTTAGGAGGTTTTGGGGAACCTGTGTTAGGTTAAACTGCTGTTATAGTGAGTGGTGGGCGTGAGACAGAGGTCGCCAGAGGCTGTCAAGCAGACTAGAATAATTCCATCACCTAATAATAATCCTCGTAACTTAGCTTAATGATAAAGCATAATTATTATTGCCAAAGAAAATTTGTCAATTAGTGTAACAGTAATCAGTAAGAGAAAGTCTTTCAAGTGTTCCACTTCAAATTTGTTCTTATTTTTTCGTGATTCGATTCGTGAAAACGACTCCAATGTTTTTTTGACAGTTTATATACTGTTATACATAGTATGTTTATTAATACAGTATTTATTACTTTCATTCGCAATATTTTCCTGGAAAATGAATGAAAATTGCAGTAAGAGATAACGTATCAGAGTCATAATTGATTTTTACTTTCTCTTACTCCTCTTAATAAGAGGAAGTATTGCTGCGATTGTATCTGATTTTCGAAATGGAGTTTTTACCGGAAATACATGTTTTAAGGCCTCTCTGAGTACGTGCAAAATATTTTATATATATACTCAGTAAAAAAAGTTCCCGAACATCTGTACTATGATTATTAGAAAGTATATAATTACAAAAATTAAGAGTTGGTTTTCATGAAGAAGGCATAGAGAATTTGATATCAAAGCTTTAATTAAACAAAATGAAACGTACAATATAAATACGTATTAATATTATGAACCATGAAATTCTATAAAATACTTTTATTAGGTCAACTGAGAGTCAAAAAAGTTTCCGCACACATTTATCATAAAGAAAAAACTCGTGCGTCGAACCAAGAAAACCTTTTTTTAGTAATCTGTTGGATCTCTTTTGTTTCTGATCAGTGCTAATAAGCGATGCTTCATGGATCCAACTAATTTCTTTGTAATAACGGGAGAAATATTTGACCACTCCCGTAAAAGTTCTCTCAAGTTTTCCTTGTTTTTAATTTTTAAATATTGCTTCCAATATGATCCCACAATTGTTCTATCGGATTTAAATCCGGGGACTAGGTTGGTGTTCGGACCTGTCTGGGTGCATTATACAGCAGCCATTCTTGAGTCTTTCTTGCCATGTGCTTGGGATCGTTATCGTGCTGAAAACGAAAAGTCTCTCCAATACCAAGTTTTATAGCACTGGTCTTCAAATTTCTTTTCAAAACATCAGTGCACGCATACTAATCCATGATCTCATTAATAATTTGTAGATTACCCACTCCTCCTTGGGCCATACATCCCCACACAAGCACTCCACCACCACCACCACGCTTCACTGTTGGCATTAAGTTTTTTTGTTTTAGGGTTCCCCGGCCTTCCGTCATACCTTTATTCTTTAGTCTGGCCCCGATGCATTAAGCTTGCTCTCATCTGAGAAGATCACGGGGTTTATCCACATACTCCTTTGCGAAATTCAGGCATTTCACTCTATTCTTCTGACTGATAAAGGGTTTTTTTTAGGACGCGACGGTGAAACCCTTGTCTTTTTATAGTATTGCGAACTGTTTGGGGGGGTAACAGAAATATTATAGTCTTGATTTAGCATAGCTGGCGCTGGTAAAGGTTTATTGTATACTTCATTCAGAACTGCACGTTTATGGATATGATTTAATTTTTGGGGACGGCCTGAACGATGTCTATTAGCTTATAGTGCCAAGCTCGCGATGTCGGGCTATTATGTAGTAAATTGTGGACGGAGTTTTTTTTTGAATATTTTTCCTATTTCACGCACTGATTTGCTTTCCTTGTGCAAATTAATAATTCACACGTAAGTTGGGAACTTCCATAATGAACTCGAATATTAAACTGGCTGAGTTCATCATTTCATTTAAGATATTTATTTATTAATGCAAAACAGAAAAACAAACAATTGTTAACAGAATTTGGACTCTTGCAGTATTTACATATATATTCGGAAACTTCATACAGTATTATAGTATATTCGGAAACTTCTTTTTCTTGTTATTATCGCGTTTTCATAATATAGTTGTGACATTAAAAATCTACATTATTTAAATTTCTGTAAATTTTATTACCATTAAATGGAGTATAAATATTGTAAAAAATATGCTTTGGACACCGATAAGCTCAGAATTTATTTAATAGCCGCTTAAATATATATATATATATATATATATGGGGATGACTGGCATGCCCCCGCAATCTATTGAATTTTCTTTTAACTATTTATTTGTGTTGATAATATTCTAGCACCCTCTCCATCAATACAGATAGTACTATACCTATAAAAAAAAATTTAAATCACTAGTTTTGTTTTAAATTTAACATTTCAATAGCTTTTATAAATTTATTTTTTGCTAATGCTTTTGTAAATATATCAGCTAACATGTTGTTTGTACTTATGTATAATATTTTAATTTCATTTTTTTCGATTAATTCTCTAATATAATGATACTGAATATCAATGTGTTTACTACGTTTATGAAACACTGTATTTTTAGCTAGAGCTATAGCACTCTGATTATCACAAAACAACTCACAGGGGATTCCACAACATTATAGAACTGCATGTGCGCTAATACTCTTGATGTAAATTATTTCTTTCGATGCTTCGGTCAGAGCGGTGTATTCGGCTTCCATAGTCGATAATGAGACTGTTGGTCGTTTCCTTGATCTCGAGCTTATTGCACCACCTGCCAATGCAAGTACGCTGCCTGAGCAAGACCGACGATCCTGCGCATCGCTTCCCCAATCTGAGTCGCTATATGCGTTCAACTTTTGTTTATTCTTTTCATATTTGATACTATAATTTGTTGTATTCTTCAGGTAACAAAATACTCTTTGGCTAAGAACCAATGTTTCTCGCCTGGATCCACAAAAAAATCTGCTTGGTGTGTTAGCTGCATTTGCTCTAACCTGGTCGCGTTTGCCAAATAAATTAAACTTCCTATTAGTTCTCTGTATGGCCTATTCTTCATTCTCTTTCTTTCTTCGTCATCTTGTGGTCCCTGTTCACTCGTTATTTTTACATTTGATTTAATAGGCGTAGACACTGTTTTAGCGGAACTCATATCAAATTTTTCAATCAAATTGTTTACGAATTTTTCTTGAGTCAGTTTTATACTTCCGATAGTACCCTCTCTTTCGACGTGAATTCCTATGTCTGAAATTTGGCCAAGATCAACAATTTTAAATTCTTATTTTAATTTTTCTTTTACAATGCTAATTTTTTCTAAACATTTTGAAGCTAAAATTCTACGTATACAATCATGATTACGCTTTCTTCATTTTCGCCAAACACATATATACACGGATCTGCTTCATTTTTACAACCACCTTGTTCAGTCACGAATTTATTTAGTTGTTTGTACCACTCATGTCCCGATTTGTTTAAGCCTGTAAATTGGTTTATTTATAATTTACACACTTTTTCTTAATTTCCTTCAACGAAATATTCTGGTTGCTCTAAATAAATTTCATCTTCTAAATTTCCTTGTACGTAGGCTGCAACCACATCCATTTGGTGAACGTACATTTCTTCTTCAACTACATCTGCGAGAACAGTTCGTATTATTTCATAACGTGCGACTGGTGCAAACACTTCCTGATAGTCGATACCTTTTATTTGAGTATGTCCTCGTGCCACCAATCTAGCCTTATATTTTATCATTCGACCAACTCTCTTTACATACGAGGTGTATAAATAAATTAAGTAATGAGACAAAAATCTTTCACTAGAGCAAAAAGACATCAGAAAGGAAAGGAGCCTTGACTTTTTGGGAGCAATTGAAAACGATCCCAATTTTTTGGAACGTGTTATTACAGGAGACGATTCTTGGGTGTTTGAGTATGACCCAGAAACTAAGCGTCAGAGCATGCAGTGGCACACTTCAACCTCTCCAAGGCCAAAAAAAGCAAGAATGAGCAAGTCAAAATCAAATGCATGCTGATTTGCTTTTTTGATAGCCAAGGAATCGTTCACAAAGAATTTGTGCCTCAATGCCAAATGGTAAACCAACATTTTTACCGAGAAGTTCTTGAGAGACTTCGAAAAAGAGTCATGCGTGTGAGACCAAACATCAAAAACAAGTGGGTGTTGCATCACGACAATGCTCCGTGTCACACCGCGATTTCTATTAATGAGTATTTGGCCAGTAATATTCCTGTGGCTCCTCAGCCTCCTTATTCACCCGACTTGAGTCCATGTGACTTTTTTTTGTTCCCCAAATTGAAATATCACCTCAAGGGAGTCATTTTGGAACATTGGAGAAGATTCAAACAGCCGTAACCGACCAACTGAAGTGTATTCCAGTATCCGAGTTCCAGCACTGCTATGACGAATGGAAAAATCGTCTTCAGCGTTGTGTGCTTCCCAAGGTAGTTACTTTGAAGGGGACAGTGTTGAATTGTAATTTTATTTGAATAAAGAAAAGATAAAAAATCAGTCTCATTACTTAATTTACACACCTCGTATTGGTATACGAGTCTCTTTTTATTTTGAATACTCACACGTTAACACTTTTTATTTTTCGGCCTAGGAACTAATGACCACGTATTATTTTCTTTTAAATTTTGAAATTCTGTTTCCATTGCCTCTAGTCACAAATCAGCATCTTGACGTTCTAATGCTTCACTTACTGTTAGTGTATCTATTTCTTTATGAGCGTCTTCTGTTATTTGAACTTCTACATTTCTGTAAATTTTCTTAGACCTTTCTACATGACTGTCTCGAAGAATTTTTGGTCTACCAGCGCCTCGTTTGTGTGTTCGTTTATTTGTTTCCTCCTCTTCACTTAATTCTTCTTTTTCTTCATTGGCCGGAAGAAATTCTTCACTGTTTTCATTTTGTATTTCTTCAATTTCTTTTTGTTTATCTTCCTCTTTATTATTTAATTTCTTCTTCTTTTCGGCTCTACAGTCCGAGGTGGACTTTGGCTTCCCTAACAATTCCCCTCCAGACATCAAGGTCATGCGCCTGCCTTCGCCATTCGACCACTCCAATCCGGTCCAAATCTACTTCCAGATCATCAATCCAACGCTTCCTAGGGCGTCCTCTTTTTCTCTTTCCAGCAAAATTCTCTCCCATTACCTTTTTTGCCATTCGGTCATCCTCAAGTCTCATCACATGCCCCAGCCAACTGATTCTTCTGGCCTTTATAAATCGAATTATATCTTCATGCGCAATTAGTTCATCCAATTCCTGATTATTTCTTGCCATAATCAGCCATGTTTCTTGCGTGCGAACGTGACCAAAGATACGCCTGAGTATTTTCCTTTCGAAAATTCGCACCATTGCTTCACCAGCGCTCTTAAGTGTCCAGGTTTCTGTTCCATAACAAACCAAGGGCCTAACTAGTGACTTATATAATTTCAGTTTTGTTGGCCTTGAAAGAAGGGACGATTTAAACATTCCAACGAGGCCGTAATGTGCTCTATTTCCTGCCATTATTCTTTTTCTTATTTCTTTGGTTACCTTATTGTCACTGTTTATTTCAACCCCAAGGTACGCGAAATGTTGAACGGCTTCAAACTTCATGTCTCTAAAGAGCATATCACTATTCGCCCTTCTTGCATCGGATGCAGACACTACCATATATTTTGTCTTCATTTCATTAATCATTAGACCAACCTTTCTGCTTTCTTCGTCAATTTCAACCAGAATTTCTCTTAGAGCCCGTTCACTTCTTCCCAGACATACTAGGTCATCAGCATACCCAAGAACTTGAGTAGATCGATGTGCCAGACTGCCTTTTGGGTCGGTTTTTAGCAATGCTTTGTGCAGGACTAGGTTGAAGAGAATCGCAGAGAGGGCGTCTCCTTGCCTTACTCCGCCGTTGAACTGGAACTCTTTGCTTACTTTATTTCCAATAAGCACTCGGCCCCTGGTGTGGAGCATGATTAATTTAATGAGGTTGATTAATTTTTGAGGAATACCAAAAAATGCTTTAAGGCTATAATTAATTGGTTCCTATCTACTCTATCGAAGGCCTGTTTGTAATCTATAAAGAGCAGGTGAACGTCATGTTGCAGAGAGGCGTCTCTCTGCTCATAACATTTCTCTAATATTTGCCTCAAATCAGTTGTGCTTCTATCGGGGCTCTGAATCCACATTGGTAATCTGTCAGGATTCTTTCGGAGTACACCTTAAGTCTTGGCATCAGTAGATTTGAGAATATTTTATATATTACATTTAACAGAGTTATTATCTTTATTTACTTCGTCTAATTTAATAAAGATATCACTAGAGTCTTCTTCATTATTTACTGATTCGAAGAACTTGACATCTTGGGTTCTTATAAAGATCTCGTTCCTCGATTCCACAGGCGATACGCTTTCGACTTTTGTGAATATCCGACAAGTATATATTCTGCTCCCTTTGCTGCAAATTTTCCATGTTTTTCTTTTTTATTTAACGCTATTACTTTATTTCCAATTGATCTCAAAAATCCAACGCATGGTTTTTCTCCAAACCAAGCTTCGTAAGGGGTTTTATTTTCTAATGATTTCGTCGGACACGTATTCCGTAAAAATGTTGCTGCGTTGATTGCTTCAGCCCAAAGCGTTTTAGGTAGATTAGCTTGTATCATTATACAACGCGCCATCTCTACTAAATTACGGTTTGCCCTCTCTGCAACTCCGTTTTGCTGAGGCGTTTATTCGACTGTAAGTTGTCTTAAAATGCCTTCTAAAAATTTATTGAATTCGTTTGAATTATATTCTTTTCCGTTATCTGTTCGCAATCTTGATTACATATCCGGTTTGTTTTTCCACACGTTTCTTATAATTTTTAAATTCATTCAACACGTCGGATTGTTGTTTTAACATGACAGTTTCTTTGTATAGTGAGAAATCGTCAATGAACGTTACAAAGTATTTCACGCCTCCGAGAGAATTAACGTTCATTGGACCACAAGTATCCGAGTGTACCGTTCCGAGTTTTTGTTTTTCGCGATGTTCGGAACTTTTATACGGTAGTTGTTGAATTTTTCCTTTAGCACACACTACACAATCTACATTTGATCCGTCATAATTTAAATTAAATCCTTTCGCCATATCTTTCGTCAATAATCTTTTTACACCTAAAATTTAAATGTCCAAATCGTTGATGCCACCTTTCTAGGTTAGTAGTGTGAACACTATTTTTTAATGCGACACTTCCTGTAGTATTTACTACGTATAAATCATGTTGTTTTTTTGCATCAATTATTGTTGATCCATCATTTCCTTTAACAACAGCTTTATTCTTGTCAAAAATAACCGTGCATCCTTTTTGTGTGGCTTGTGGAACGGATATTAGATTATTTTTAAATCCGGTACATAGATCACATTCTTTAATAGCACCTTTTCCGTCCGCCCATTTACTTTGGCGCCAATTTTTATGTTACCCATGCCGTATGAATTTACAAAATGGTTCGAAGCAGTGTACACTTTTCTAACGTTTTCTTCTTTTAATGATTGGAACTTTTCTTTTTGGTTACACATGTGCTTCGTTGCTGCACTATCAATATACCAAACGTCTGTTTGCCTCACTTCCGTTTTAAAAGCAATAGCTGTTAACGCGTTCATTTTCCTAGCTTCGCGGTTCCTCCATATGTAGCATTCGCTTCCTTTATGACCAATTTTTCCACATTCGTAACAATTTCCGGTAAACGCACTTTTCCGCGCTTGTCGCAAATTATTTTTATTTTTATCCGCAATATTATACACTTGCGAGTTTTTTATTGCTTTCGTATGTAACGCTTCGTTATTTCCGTCGGATGAATTTCTTTCTTTTTGTCGCGCTTCTTCTTCGATTAGTTTGACCTTCAAGTTGTGAATGCTAGGGATTTCATCTCTGGACTCTATGGCGATCGTGAAATTTTCATATTCTTCTGATAGTGATCCCAATAGCATAATTGATAGTAATTCATCGGGAATCTGGATGCCTGCCTCCTTCAATTGGTCAGCTTTATTAGTAAATTTATTTAAGTAGTTGGCCTTCGTGTCTTCCTTCTTCATACGATAAAGCTCCTTGTATAAAGTCGCCTTTCGGACTGGACCTTTCGATTCATAAACGTTCTTCAATGATGACCAAGCTTCGTGGGGTGTTCCAGAATTTTTAATGTGTCCAATTTGGTTTCTTGAGATGTTCAGCATTATTAGGGCAAGCGCTTTTTCGTCTTTCTTCTTCCAAGTGTCTTTATTCCCTTCAGTTTTCACCTCTTCCCCACTTGCCAAGACCACAAATCATTGCAAACCAAAATATTTTTCATTTGCAGTTTCCACGCATCGTAATTATCGTCGGTGAGCTTTTCTTATATTCTGACAGCTATTCATTTTCGTTATATATATATATTTAACTTTAAAAAAGAAACAAACCCCGTTATAATTCAAACACCTGTGTCCATAACCTGTCAACAGAGTGGTGAGGAAAAGATATAAGTAGAGCGTACACAGATGCTGATTTGCAACAACTAACTTGATTTAAAGAAACATTCATTATAAAGTGGGGATGACTGGCAGAACCCCCGCAATCTATTGAATTTTCTTTTAACTATTTATTTGTGTAGATAATATTCTATCAATAATATATATATAAACGAAAAATCGCAGTGGACTCAAACTTGATATTCCGTTTAGGTACTAACACCGCTTCTGACATGGTTTCGGACAAAATTCATCAACCGGAAGTGCGACTTTACTGAATAGTTTTTTTCAGTTTTTCGCAATTTTTTTTCAACTTCGTATAATATCTACATTCATAAATACCTATAACTTGTATTTAAAAAATTTCTCGGGAAAATTAATTTTTTTGGTGGTTCTGAGGAAACAGTAGCGTTATACTTTCCTCTAAAGTGCCACTGTAGTACATGCATGGTTTTTTCTACCTATATAATATCCGAAGCATTGATATAATTCCAAAATGGAAGAAATTCAGTTAATCGGAAGTGCGACATTACAAAATATAGGTTTTTGCAATTTTTCGTGTTTGATTTATACTCGCATACACACAACCAGTCACAACCAATCACCATAAACCACTTCTCCATCCTCAAGGGATCTCAATACATGTATTTCCGATCAAAACTGAATTTCGAAAAACTGACACGATTTTCTGAGAAAAAAAAAACTAGTATTTTTTTGAAACTCTGCTAACAATAATTAAGCTGAATATGTAAGTAGAGCTTAAGACCTCTTATCAGACAAAACCGTCCTGTCAGAACTCTTCAAGAACAATCTGAGAAAGAAAATCGAAAACAAAAGTAAGAGAAAGTAATAAATAATCATACTGCGCTAAATTAAAAGATGGCGATATTAAAGCACAGCTTACTAAAATTGCAATTCCGGAAGGCTATCTTGTGCCAATATGGTATGAAATTAGAAATCCTGCAATATTCTGTTTTATTAAGCTGTTTATGATATTTACACTTGTCTTGACTAGTCGTACCTATCATCTGAACAATATTTAGTAAAGAAGAATTTTCTCGTTTAAAGGTTCCAATATCTAGTGTTGAAAACTCGGAAAGCCGATAAAAATACATTTTCTATTTTAAATTTCGAAGTATTATAATTGTCTGGTCTTTAATTTTTTTTTAACATTTTTTTAATAGATGCTGCCGATGGGGCAAATGCTAATAATAGTGGTGTGGTGAATGGTCAAGATAAGGGGAAGGATGATTCGGGTAATGAGACTGGTCTTGCACAAGATGGAGATACTGCAGGAGAAGCATCTGCAGAACAAGTAGTTTTCTATAACAAGACCAAATCATTTTTCGACAATATCTCCTGTGAAGCCGTTGAGAGAAGCAAAGGGTATATATTTATTTTTTGTTTTGCTTTATATAATATTTTTCAGCAATAGTAAAATAATGGGCCAATTATTATATAAAAATCAGAAATGTTTTTTTCTATTTCTATAGATAACAGAAGTAATCATCAGACCGCGTTTACTGCCTTTAAATTAGACAAATTTTATTATTCGGATACAAACTACTTTATTATATTAATAACATTAATTACAAGTTCATTAATTAACATTTGTTTTAACACTTTTAGATATTTACATATAAATGTAATGATGGCAAATTTTCTCACATATAATTAAGTTAGAAACTTTTAACTTGAGCAGTGGTAATATTGTCCCTTTAGGAGCGCTTGTTCTAGTCGAAGATTTTTCAAATTAATACAAAAATATTAATAATAATAAATATAAAAAATATAATTTATAATAAATATTAATAAATTAACACATTCAACATACTAATATCATACTGCATTACTGTACATAATATAAACGTAATAAATTGAAAGAGTATTTAATACTTTAGGAAAATAGCTTTTTTGTATTCCCCGCGGGCTCTTTACAACTTTTCTTACTTTTCGATAAATTTATTCTGTATTATTCTAACATTATCAGAAATGTACTTCTTACCGTAAAAAAAAAAAAAACCATGGATGAAGCACATTCTTCGAAACATCGCTCCATATTTCCATACTCGAAGTTCATATCGTAGGAATTGTAGAAAATATTATTAACACAAGATAATGCAATAAGTAATTTACAGTATTGGGTCCCGGTAAAATCAGGATCTTGGTATAAAACGTTTTTCTTTTTTCTATATTTATGTTAAAATGGGAAGAATCAAAAGCGTTCAAAGAGAGAACAACAGTTTAGTACTAAGGCTTGCACAAGTTGGTACTTTTATTCCCAGCACCACTTAGTGCGAGCGATCTGAGATGGATTCTAATGCCGGCTTATTAAACGCATTAACCCATCAAAATCAGAGAACTACAGATGATGAAGGTTGGCCCTGACTTCCAGAGCTTACAAGGTTAATGCGAAAAATGATTTTGTTTCTAAATAGTCTGTAATTATCCTCTCCATCTCTCATATCTCATCTTCCTTTGAAAAAATTTCAAGTCAAACCACTCTGATTACTTCATTAGTTCCTTTTTAACTCTAGAGCTGCCACATTTTTAATCAGATTAATTAACTGCGCTAACAACTCGGTGTTATTTTAAACATAATTCATCCACTTCAAACTTTCCGACTCAGTCTTATGATATAACCGACTATCCGGTAAAGGAAGTAAAGGGTTTCGATGTTTTTATTATATATATTTTGTAATTTTAAAGTTAACACGACAACTATTAAAAACAAATTGTTTAAAATTTTGTCTACTTTTCCTGAGTACTTATAATGTTTGTAACAGTGTAAATTCGGATTCTCAGTGAACGATAGTGAAGTTTTGAAGTTTATCTTATTTAGTATTAAAAAACGATATGATTAAAAACTAACCTAGCACTGAGTACCTTTTGTGACATTTAAAAACAATTAATTGAAAGTTATTATTTGTTATCTTTTACTAATTTGACTATATAGTTTTTTCAGCACTTACTTATTTATAACACTTATTCAGTAACTGTTTATAATTATTTTATTTCATTCATTTATTTATATTAATTTAACCTGCCAACGGGTTTCTCCTGATGGTTCTTAGCATTGAAACATACATAGTTCCTCAGAAGAGTCGACTACATCAGTTTCTACAAAATCTTGAAAAAGAAAACAAAAAACTCCCAATAATTTCCCTCCAAAAAATAAGAAAGGTTCGCAAACCAAAATGGTTAACAAGAAAAATAAAACAGCAAATAAAATACACACAGACATCTTACACCAAACTCCTAACGACAGTCATCAACTTCCAGGAACTAGCCACCAACCAAATACTAATCCATCCATAGAGGGGACAATAATAGCCCCACCAGGAGTCCTTACTTACAATCCTTTTTCATCTATTGCCACAAATGAAATGGAAACAACACCTACACAACAATATCTGCACAGCGCGTCCATAAACCTCCGCCCATTTACATTAAAAACGTGACTAGGTATGCCGACTTCTGTAAGACCCTTTCGGAACTGGTGGGAGCCAACAACTTCACCTGTAAAGCTCGTATTACCCACTTAATTGTCAACGCCAAAAACGTAGAAAGCTACGGAGGTATTATACATTACCTAAATGAAAAGAAAGCTGAATACCACACCTACCAACAAGAAGACAAAGCTTTCAGCCATTTGCACCAGTCAACACCACCCTTATCAATCCTCAAATAAATCTCTTAACCTCTGTAGTGAATGCCCTACTTCCTCGCATAACTCCCTAATGCCACTCAGCCACTCTCTCACTATTCTCCTGTGGAATGCCAACGACTTATTAAACACAAACAAGAACTAGACATACTGCTTCATGACAAACGAATTGACATAGCCCTTATCACTGAGACTCACTTCACTGAAAGAACATATTTTTATATTAATGGATACAAAATCTACAGGACTGACTACCCGGACTGAACAGCTCATGATGGCATGGCTCTGCTACATTAATTCGCAACAAACTGGCCCATTTTCCAATTGTTTACAGCCCCACAAATAATTTTCAACCGACTGTAATATCATTGCTTTCAGAACCATTTACTTATAATATTGCTGCTGTGTATTGTCCACCCAATCATGTAATCAACTCTGATCAGTTTCTGTCCTTCCTCCAATCCGGAGGGATCCCGCCTGGGTTTTCCGTTGTAAAAACATCCTTTCTGTGGCAGTCGCGTAGCTAACCCCAGAGGCCGCACTCTCTACAATGCCTTAATCCAAACTCAGCTGACTTGTTTTACTCCAGCCAGCCAACGTACTGGCCCACTTCCTTGAATAAACTTCCTGATCTCCTTGACTTCTTTATTTGCTCAAACATATCGTCCAACACTGTCGAACGATCTTTTATACATTATTTGATCTTTTATCCGACACAGTCCAGTTGTACTCTCTATGGATATTCCATCCCAAACCCATTCCTCCCAGACAAACATTGACAAACGGACCTATAGACTGGAACCTCTTCAGAAATTTAATAATCCCAAACTCGACTTGAAAACATCACTTAAAACGCCCAATGAAATGGACGCTATTGTTCAAATTCAGCAAAGCATATGGCAAGCTACCACACACTTTTCGATCAACAAAACACATTCTACACCCTTTAACCTACCTCTACATTTAAGGATGCTTATTACGCAAAAACGACGAGCGAGAGCTCTTTGGCAGCGCACTAACTATCCATCTCACAAACACTCATTTTACGTACTTACCAGACAATCAATATGCCAATTATTCCGCAACCCTGACGACAGCTCAATGTGGGACGCCACGAAACGAATTCTTAAATATAGAACAGTATCAACTCGTCTACGCCATGAAGACGGTACTTGGCCTAAGACAGATGCAGGAAAAGCTAATCTCTTAGCTTCATACCTCATCACAGTATTTATTCAGACACTCAGGATATAGAACACACTTCTATAACCAGCGAGCTTGACATCCCTTTACCGCTCTCACTGCCTCCTAAAGCTATCACACCTACTGAAGTAACAGAAATTATCACTAAACTCCCTAAAAAGAAGAGTACTGGTGGCTACGATTTAATAGCTCTAATATTCTTCACCAACTTCCACACAAAACCATAGTATTTCTAACTACTCTTTACAACGCTATATTTAGAACTACATACTTTCCTTATCATTTGGAATTTGCTTCCGTACGTATGATTCTCAAACCGAACAAACCTACACATCTCCCTACCTCCTACCGCTATCAGCCTCCTGCCTCTTTTAGCAAAAATATTCGAAAAAATAGTATTTCTACGTCTTCAACCAATTCTAGATTTTCACCAAATTATTCCTCACCATCAGTTTGGATTTCGTAGTGGACATTCCACAATTCAGCAAGCACATCGTGTTATAGACGTTATCGCTACCTCCCTAGAGCGCAAGTAATACTGCGCTGGCGTATTCTTGGACGTGTCAAGGGCGTTCGATTGCGTTTGGCACGAAGGTTATTGTGGAAGCTCAAAGGCATCCTACTAACACTTACTATTTTATTCTAAAATCATATTTAACAGACCGCTTCTTCCAAGTTATTTATGGATCATATACTTCACCAGTTTACCCTATTCTTGCCGGAGTGGCATAAGCCAGCATTCTGGCATCTATCCTTTACATAATTTATACTGCTGATTATTCCAACACCCAACATAACAATCTCTACTAAATCCAATGATACAGTAATAGTTTCATCCCATAATGATCTTGTACTTTAACGTTTCCTCCAACATCATCTTCAGTTATTAGAATCCTGGCTAACTAAATGCAAAATAAAAATCAACACAAATAAATCTAAATTTAAAGTATTCATCTTGAACAAACAAATCAAACCTCCAGTCTACTTGTACAATAACCTAATACCAGCTGCAGTCCATGTTCGTTACCTTGGACTTTATTTAGACAAACGACTAACTTGGAACCCTCATACTAGGCTCAATCGGACGTGCTTTAACCAACGTTACAGGCTAATTGCAAGATCACTTGACAAACGCTCGAACTGACGCTGCAGAATAAAAGACGACTTTATATCGCGTTGCTCGCACCAATTTGGAATTACGGACTAGAACTTTATGGAACCGCAAAACGAAACAATATTAACAGAATCCAAACCCTCCAGTCCAAGATCCTACGTCGCTTCGTCGACGCGCCCTATTACGTCTCCAATAAAACTATACATACATACTGACCTCAACATTCCATTCGTCCATACTCTAGCAAAATCCAAGTATCTCAATTTCCACAGTAAACTTTCCCTCCTTTCTAATCCTCTTGTTCATATTCTCTCTCCAACTACACTCCCAGAAAATCCTACGAGACGAGTGAAGCGTCGTTGGCCCCGCGACCACCTGGGCAACTAATGGTGGTTATCGATGAAATAACCTACCATTCACGCCCAGTCACGTCTTATTTTTTATATACTTTTAGCATTTTTACTTATATGCACAGCATGTAGTTGTAAAATTCTAAATAAAAGAAAACAAAAGGTTAACACAATTGGAAGATATTTTGAGCATATTTCAGGAACAACAAAAAACTTCTGAACATAAACTGAACACAACACTGATAATTTACCGAGGAACGCATAAAACCAATAAATGTAACTCAACATCCATACCACCAATTACTCTGCCAATTAATACCACTAAATCATTATTATCACAATCCAAGTCATTTTTTTTCCTCTAGGGTTTAAATAATTATCTTTGGAGTTTTTAGTAATATTTGAACTTAACAAAATTTGGAGTTTATATTTTGAGGTTAGAAATTCTAACATTGTGCATTCAATTATTGGAATGAATTTATTCAATTCTTTATCCGAAAGTAAAGATTTTCATTTCTCAAAATACTTTTTATTAATATAAAATGGAATATCAAAGAAAGAGTAAGCTCTTAAAATAATGTATTTTTGGTATTAATCAAGGGGGTACTCCTTGGCCCCCCAAAAAAAACCTTAGCCGGCCAAACTCTAAATAATTGGTAAACCCTTAGTGGTACAAACTCTAAGTTGTATTTTCGCTATCAATGAGCAACGATCATAAATAATGTTCTACCGTGATATTAAAGGTTTGGAAATAATAGTTTTCATTTTTGTGCTAGAATGCCCACTATATTACGGCAGAGCGCACACTATATCAGTACCATAATTTTTGTTTAGGGTATTCTATTTTTTTTGTTCATAATGTAAGTTTATTTACACTAATAAATACAAATTAAAACCAAATTTTTAGGTTAAGATGTCTATTTCCAATATTTTCGAAATGGATACGATTACTCGCTTTCCGACCTGTTCTAGGACCAAGTCTTGAAAACGGAACTAGGTCTTAAGTGAGAAGTTATAATAAATGTTTTTGTTTATGTTAAAGATGAAATTCGTGAATTTATTCCAAAACAAATAAATAAATGATAAGAAAATTTTAAGATTATTTTATTGGAATATTAATTTTGTAAGAGTATCATCCATTTAATTAGTTATTAGTTTTCAATTATGAGCTCATTCAATAAGTAAAGAGGCAGAGAACTGTAAATAAAAAAAAATGTATACAAGAAAACTACAGTTGCACATACGTTAGTCCCCCGTCATCAATTTAAAACAGCTGCTTTAAAATTTCGGCTGTTTCAAAACACCAACGAACTGCCACAAAGAAACCTACTTCATTTTTCTAAAAAACTCAAAACAACATACATTATTTGAGTGAAGGAAATGGATTTTTTTTGGAAAGAATGAATAGTGAATATTGACGAAAATTGTGTTCCATTATTGTGAGCTTGAATCCATGCATCCAAAGATGGAGTGGAAGATTTCCTGGGCAGCGGGGATGTTAAGATCCGACCATCGGCCGGAGGTGTGAAGACTATATTCAGTAAGTTTTCTATGGCTTTGTAGACGGATGGAAGAGACAAGGCTCGCTCATGTTACACAACGCTTAACGATATTTAAAAGTAAGGCTGGAAATCTTACATTTCTTCTTGAACAGTGCTGGTCCAGTCACATGATCAAGAAATTTTGTTTTGGTCTCAGGAATTCATTCCGCGGCGTCAGCTTTCACAAACAAATGAAGAAATGAAAACAAATATGCAGACTTTGCTCACATCTTAGATAAAGAATTTTTTATTCCCGGCATAAAGAAAATGTAAGAGGTGGTTCATACATATGAGAACATATGAGGTGTAAATATATACATTTAAATACGACACAAATCCCCCGTGTTGAAAATTAAGTAATTTGTGAGATTCATTTAATACACCATATTCAAACAATAACCAATGGTTACTTATTGAATGACCTTTTATTAATATTCTTCATAATTTTGCCATCTGGTCATAAATTCGAGGGACGGGTAAATAGAAACCTAATACAGTATGTTTTTCGCACTTAAGAGTAACCCTATTTCTAGAATACTGGACTTGTTTAAATTAGTCTCTCTTCGACATATATACGGAGAGAGATTTTGCATCGATCATAGATCCTCATTATTGAGCACAGATATATTCAGGTTCGGATTAACATATTAATTAGTTGACTTTAATTATATATTACGAAAATAAATAATATTTTACACATTTTTTAAAGGCGCAGTCAGAGGACAGATTGGCGTAAAGAGCGAAAACTTAATTCCGAAACTTTTGGAGTGGCATCATCTAGACGTGGTATTTTCGGACGAGGAGGTCCAAGAGGAGGCGGTGGTGGGTACTTTTACGGTTCTAGAGGTGCAGGTGGTTACTTTGGTTCTAGGGGAGGTTATAGGCCAGGAACAGGTGGCATATTCAAACAGCAAAATAAGGCACCTTACAGGAGCCAACAGCAGCCCCAGGTGAAAAAATTGTGATTTTATTAAAAATTCCTTTTACAATTGATAATTTAGCAATTACCTTAAAAAAGTTTAATTATTATTCTTAAAATGTACGCAAATCTTTTCAGGCCTTGAAATTACAATGAGACGTTTGTACGACAATGGCCCTAGAGACGTACAAACATCTCATTTTAATTATTATTGTTTCCTTCCTATTCTACATTTTTTCCTAAATTTCTATCTAATATCTTTGTATATTCTGTGTAATCAAAATTTGTTGACCTTTAATAATGTTTATAGGTGGCGAAAGCTTGAACCCTGCCAGTCATAATTTAACGAAGATAGGGAGGATATATGGAAGAGAAAAGAAAGCAGTGAGTGATGATTATTTTATATATGTATGTAAATATATATATGTATATAATGTGTATGTAATACATACATTATATGCGTATATATATGAATAATACACACACACATATATATATATATATAAAAATATAGAATAAGTGTAAATGTGTTTTTGTTTTTTGTGTCAAAGATGAAAATCGTGACTGATGAAAATGAACTTTTTTCTCGGAGACATTTAATTAAGAATAGAAAAATGATAAGGATTCCTTTTAGTTTCCTGATATCTTCTCGAATGTATTATATGTGTAAAAAATAAATAAATAATAAATTTAAAAAAAAAGAAGAGGAAGTTTACAATTATTACAATAATAAAAAAGTAATTGAATTTCTCTTTAATTTGTTTTCATTATTTCCGTTGAGTTTGGATATTTTGATTAAATAAGGAATTTAATATACTTGCTGTTGAATGAAATAACTTGGTGAGGATTATGGATAAATGTTAAGTGAATTGTGTGATTCTTTTTAAGATTAACGAATTTATTTTAGTTTATTCACTATCAGAATGTTTATCTTTTGAATCTCTCTTTGATCTTTGACATTATAGATATTTAGTTATTATTGCTAGGGCTAAGTATTATATAAATTATCTTTGGAACGTTGTATAAGGATTGGTTATGCTTGTATATATTTCATTCAATTATGATGATGATGCAAGTTAGGTATAGGTTTATGTTGGTATCCTTTTTTTAAGGAAGAAGATGGAGTGTTTTATATATGTATAACAAGCCCTGCAGGTAAAATATGGGCGAAGGCGCGGCCTATTTATTATAAAAAAAAGATCAAAGGGATAGGATACTACAAATTGGTACAAATTATATATTATTTTAAAATATTATGGTTTATAATTTTAATGCTGATATTTTTGCCTTTTTTTTGTAATTATGAAGGGGTCTCTTGCTTCCAAAATTGTCGAATGGTTGAATAGTAAGTTTGTATTTTAATTCTTTTACAAGAATATCAATTTATGTGCGAAAGAGTTAAAAAAAATGTATATTTAATTAGATTTGAGACTTTATCTTACCTGTGGTATTGATAAGCCTAGCTTTAAAAAAAATATATATATTAATAATTTATCTGTATCAATATGGAAGGCAATTACCACTACTCATTATTTATATACATAAATTATATTATTATATTTATAAATTTGAATAATTTTTTTCCTGTTTAACCATTGTATTTGCAAAAAGGGATTTGCGGATAATTTATACTTTCTTTTATACAAATTTAAAAAGTGACTGTTTTTTTTTTCCTTTTTATGTTAACGCGAATGCCACGCTTAATAGGAATTTAATATTATTTTACTCTGTCTTATTTTAAATTAAATTTAGTTTATTATCTTGTATTAGAACATTTTTAATTATATATTATCACATTTTTAAAATGTAATTTTTATACTTTGCCATTTATTTTTTTTTAAGTTGTAGCAAAATTATTTTTTATAGGCAAAGATAAGACCCAATTGGAATAGAGAAGAAATCATTATTTTATTTTGTGCACAAAATAAAGAATATTTTATTTTGAACAAATGTGTGATAAAATATAATAGAAAAAGTAAATGTTTTTATTTTCTCTATTTAATACCGAATAATAATAATTCCTTTTTTAAAAAATAGATAAATTGCCTTATTTTCCCTTTTGTTAATCTCACATTTTAACAACTTAGATGCATTTTTTCGAAGAGCTATAAGGAGCTGGTTTACACAGTAATTTTTTAAATCTCTGAAGGTAGTAACTTACCAGTAATAACAACATAATCGTAAGTCTCGTCTACCGCTTATTGACATGATACTCCCTTCCTGTACAACTTTTCTATCCTCTACCAGCGTTTTCTGCCTCCATGAAATTCCTCTGTGCGCACGCTTCCTTCCCCTTTTGTTCCTGGTCTGCCTCTTCCTCTTTGTCCAACAACCTGAGTCTTGTATACTACCCTAATCGTCCTTTCGGAGCTCATACTAAGTGTAATGCCTAAACCAGTGTAATATATTCTTCTCTATCTTCTCTTCCGCTGGTTGCACTCCCAGGCTGGCCCTTGCTGTGGTGTTGCGTATTATGTCTCGTCTAGTCTTCCCCTCATCCTCTCTCAAGTAGCTCATCTCAATAGCCTGTAGCTGACTTTAGTTTCCTTTTAAAGTCCAGGACTCCGATGAGTATGGGAAGAAACGTCGATTTTACACCGACAGTTTGGTTTTCTTGGACACCTCTCTACTGTTTAGGAAGCCGTTCCTCGCCCCCTTAAACGTTCTTCTAGCAGCATTTATCCTCTCCTTAACGTCCATGTCTCCAAACCATCGTTCCTGTTCTCATTATTCTCGTTTTCTTCGTACCAATTTCCATATTAATCTTATTTAATTCCTCTTCTAAAATATTCAGATTGTAAATAAGGTCTCGGTCGTTATTTGCTAATAGCTCTACATCATCCGCGAATGCTAGGAGGGTATACTTGACTGGATTCAGATCTCTGTAGCTATGTGAAAGCTGCGCATACTTTGATTTGGTGACTTTGATAACTTCCATTAATATTACAAAGAGAAGTGGGCTCAAACTGCACCCTTGCCAGATGTCATTATTTGTTTCGAGGACTCCTGACATATGCTGCGCAGTCTTAGGAACATTCCTATTCAGTTTAAATAGGCTGGTTACCGCTAGTATATTACCCATATCCACTCTTAACTCCTCCAATGCCTTCAGTATATCACCCTTCTCTACTCCATCGAATGCCTTACCAAAACAACAAAACACAATATTAGCTGCTTCTGCTTCTCTCTAGACTTCTTTAAGATTTGCCGCGAAGTATAACTTAGATCTTGGGTACTCCTTCGGGCCCTAAAACCGTACCTCACCTAAATTTTCGACATATTTTAAGGTCTTCTAAGTACGAAAAAATGTTTTTTAACGAATGGCCCATTTGTGAGCTGTGTGTTTGTTTTGAACAAAATATTTTTCATAAACGAAAAATCACAGGTCAGTTTAGGTATCCCCAACGCATCTGACAGTGACATGAAAGGTAGAAAGTCCACTAACCGGAAGTGCAACGTTACTGATAGGTTCTTTCAATTTTCACGATTTACCCGAAAAAGGCACTAATTATTTTCCTTAAACTTCGTACAGAGATATTTTCCGTGTTAGTCTGCTTCTTTTGGTGGTCAATGACAGGTTTCGAGCGTTCACCCATCATCAGGATGTTTTTGTCAAAACAGTGTGATAACATAGATTTGCACAGAGCAAATTCAGTTAATACACATTATTTGTATACTGTCTATACATATATAGCCTATCATTTTTATTTGATACATTTTTCCAGAAAAATTGATTTCTGGGGGATTCTCTGCTACCTCAAAATTTTCTGTAAAGTGCCAGTTGAGTAAAATGTATGGTGCTACCATCAGAAAATATTAAGATACATTTTTAAATTCATTGCTAGAATTCCAAATTTGAAGAAAATCTTAACTGGAAGTGCGACTTGAGTTTTTGAAAGAGTTACCAATTATTTTGGAGGATTTTATGTCGGAAGATTTTCTTTAAATTTATATTACAGTGCATAGATATAAAACTCTCTCTTTGTTTGAAACGTTATTTTTGGAAAACTGATTGCTGAGCTTGATGGTGGTTAGCGCGGTCTGCAATGTAGCCACAGTTAGCTTTCTGTCTTAAACTCAACTTGCATTATATATTGCTCTCCACCAACCTATATTGTAAAGGACAACTATATGTCGTAATACAAATTTGAAAGTTAAAGGCAATTTGACATTTAAAATAGTTAAAATTCAGTAAGAGAAAGTCGTGTGAATTTTCAATCCGATAATTAATTTGCCGAGCTTATATATTTTTTTTTATTATTATTGTTTATTTATTTTACATCTATACAATACACACTGGTACATGATAGATGGAGAGTGGTTTGACATACAAACTATTAACATGCAGTAATTAGCAGAAAAACAAATGGAAGAAAAAAACAAAATACAAAATGAATGAACAAAATGAACAGTAAAATAGAAATTAATAAAATAAACAACCTTAATTTGACAATATCAATAAAGATAAAAGCCAAATAAAACAAATATAAATTAAAAAGTATCCATTAAAAGTCTAAAAGAAACTTTCTCAGTTTTAAACTGTTAATTATAAATTTATACACATCAAATAAATGATTCTTATTTTTTATAGAGAAAATACTTGTTGCAGTTAATGGGTAATATTTACATAAATATCTCTCTCTATATAAAGAAAATGCAGGACAGTCAATAAACATGTGAGCCAAGGTTTCCTGACTATAGTTACAGAGAGCACAAGTTGACTCCAAAGTTTACCTCATACTTAACACCTTTACTGTACACAATTAATATTTTTTCGGATGACATTCGTACTTGACTCACAACCCTAATTATATCTAGTGGTACACTATATGATAAATAGCCCTGACTTCCATGCTTGTTAACGAACATAAAGTGCATAGTACTATAGGAAGACTTGGCAATCCTCTCCAGGTCCAGACAGATCAACTTATCTCTTAAACAATTCAGAATTGAAGTTTTTCCTTTTTCAATCAATCCAGCATCTTGCTCTATCCACAGCCAGCTAAATCCGAGGTCAGCAAATTATTCCTTCATTTGCAAAACCAAGTTGAATTTGGTACTATTACCGACTAAACTGTCCATTGTTATAACATCCTATATTTTAGGTAACATTGGTAACAAATTTTAGGAATGCGATTATTGGGCATATTCAAAATCTTTATTAGAAAGTTTAAAGCTCTACTAAAAACAAGATATCTCAACTGGATGCTGCCCGTCTCCATTCTCACCTTATAGATAGCTGTGCTATTCGGCCAGTAGTAAAGGATTTAAGAAATTTGGTCTGTAAGACCTCTAATTGATCTGTGTACCTTAACGCCCAAACCTCACTGCCATACAGCAGTACCGAGGAGACACTGCTTTCAAAAAGTTTTAACCTACTGGCCAAGGAAGAGACCCTTGCCCTAGAGAAGATTGCCTTCACAGCACAAGAAGCCACCGTGCCCTATTAAGCATATCTTTAGCTGCCAAACTGAAACACCCTGAATTAGAAAACAATATGCTTAAGAATTTAAAGGAACTCACAACCTCAATAGGTTCTTTCAAGTAAAAAAAAGATTCCTTTTTGGATCTTCCATGGCTTTTCTTAAATATCACATTTTAGATTTGTTTACATTGACTTCCAGTTTATTAATACTACAATATTTTCCTAATGCTTGCAGTTTTCTTTTCAAATCTACAGGTGTATTTGATAAGAGTACAACATCGTCTGCATATAAAGGGAAGAGATGCCGTAAGTCTGATCAATCTGAACCTCAGCACAATTATGGTCTCGTAAAAACTGAACAAGATCGTTAATAAAAATCGCAAAGAGCAAAGCGGAAATAGTATCACCCTCAAGAACGCCTCTTGTAACCTGAACTTCATCAGTACATGAACTGCCAACTTTAATTTTTGTGCTGATATTCTTGTAGAGGTTCATCAAGATATTTATCCACTTACGACTCATCCCAAACTCATAATTTGCACCAAAGCAGACGATGATCCACAGAATCAAACGCCTTTCTAAAATCGAGAAAACATGCGTACACCCTCCTTTTTGGTTTAACTATCTGCAAATGAATCAAAGACGACAGAGTAAACAAACTATCAATACAACTACTATACTTCCGGAAGCCGTTTTGGTTTTCAACTAGAGGATTACCAAATTTAAGCCATTCCGAGAGTCTATTATTCAAAACCTGAGTAAACAATTTTGTTAAGGAATTCATTAAAGAGATTCCTCTATAATTTTTGGGTTGTAAGGGGTCCCATTTCTTAAACAGTTCAAACATTTCCGATCTGCCCCATCCTTTAGGTATGGATTCAGACTCAAAGACTGCGCTAAATAAGTTGTAAATACAATCAATACCTTCAGCAGGAAATTCTTATAAAATTCGTTGGGTATTCCATCGGGGCCCGGAGTTTTATTATTTTTACTCATTGTAAATCTCCTGTAATCTCATTGTAGGTAAGCGGAGCATCAAAAAAAGGATGCCTTGCGTCCTCAAATTGTGATGAGAGGGAAGATGAAGATAAAGGATAAAATTGTTTTAGGTAAACATCCCAAGTGAAAGAGCTAATGGCAACAGGATTCCTTTTTTAACGGAGGTTTGTACAAATTCACGGTTTTCCAGAATTGCTGGAATTTTTTATATTATTAAACTTCTGATGTAATTCATTATAATAAGAAGTTTTAGATTTTCTCAAAATGTATTTATAGTTTTTCAATTTATTTTTAAATTCCTTGAGAATATTTAAATCAAAATTCATCTTTTTATAACGTTTATACGCATGTTTCATCGACAGACAGGCATTTTTACATTCATCAGTATACCAGGGTTGGTCAGATTTGAAACTTCTAAATACTGGCACTTTTACATAGTTAACCATTCTAAACTGTAAGCACTATTTTTACTTTCTCTTACTCCTAGTAAGAGGAAGTATTGTGATCGTGTCAAATTTTGATATCGAGTTTTCACCGGAAATATCCGTTTTGAGGTCTCCTGAGTCCAAAAAAGTGGTTTTTAGCAAATGGTCTGTGTGTGTGTGTGTGTGTGTGTGTCTGGCTGTGTGTGTGTATGTATGTGAACAGCATAGCTCAAAAATGAAAAACCGTAGAAAGTTGAAACTTGATATTCCGTTTAGGTATCACCATGGGATCTGACATTACGTTATCTGTCAAAATTCCTCAACCGCAAGTACCACTTTACTAGTTGTTTTTTTTACGTTTTTGCATTTTCTCAAAAATGGCTCCGACGATTTTCTTTAAACTTGGTGTATCAACTACAAATACAAAGAACTACAACTTTTATTTGAAACATTTCTCCGGGAAAATTCATTTAAGGGCACTTCCGGGGGAGGGGTGCGGTTAGGTTTTCATCTAAAGTGTTATTTCAGTTTATTAGACAATTCTGCCTTCTTAATAATGTTAATAAGAATTAAATATGTTGTTGAAATTCTGAGTTTGAAAAAATCGAATGACCGGAAGTGCGTTTACTTTACAACATTACTAAATAGTTTTTTCACTTTTTCGCGATTTTCTCAAAAATAGTTACGATTTTCTTCAAACATGGTTTATTAACTGCACATTCAATGAGCTATAACTTTTATTTGAAAGGAAAATTCATTTAAGGTACTTGAGGGGGGGGGTATGTTTTTCTCTAAAGTGCTATCATGGTTGAATATACAATTCTATCATCCAAACAAAATTAATTAGAAATAAGTAGATGGCCAAAATTCCGAGTTTCAACAAAATTAGTAAACCGGAAGTGCGCTTTTACTGAACAGTTTTTTTCAGTTTTCGATGAATTTCATTAAATTAGGTACACAAACTATAAAATTTGTCAATTATAATTTTGAGAACTGGAGTAAGAGAAAGTTGTGTGAGTGTTTCACACCAGATTTTTTAAAATACATTGAAGGTTATCATGTGATTCTTGGACTGATGAAGAATGATAAATATTACACTTTTTAATTAATTTAGTAAATTCTTCTTTCTTACTCATATCCCAAACTAACTTTTTTACCGGAGAAAAAGGGGCTCTTATATAGTTATTATTATTTCTGTTTTGGGTGTTGCCAATAGAAAAATCAAAAATTACAAAACAAGGCAAATGGTCAGATAACAAAATTGAGTCATCAATAATCATATCTTTGACAAAATGCAAGCAATTAAAATTTGCCCATACCATATCAATTACGCTTTGACCGTTATTCCTCATAAATGAAAAATTGCCTTGCATATCGCTAATAGATCTCCCGTTCAAAACATTTAAACCATGACTTTCCATGAAGTCAACTAATTTTATACCTCTGGTATTAAGAACCTTATCCCTCGAACATCTATTTTCTTTAAGAAATGTATTATTAAAAATATCCTATCATTATTTTAATTCCTTCGTATTTCTGATTAATTTCCATTAGCAAGGAATCTAAATTTTTTTAAATAACATCCAGAGGCTCACTAGGGCGAAAGTAAGTACAACCAATTATAATCTTTTCTTCCTTCACAAACACCATCAAAATGATCCAAGAATTACAAATGTCAATAATTTCAAATTTGTATTGTTTTTTGACCAACGCTAGTATACCCCCACTGGGACGCTTACAGGCTTCTCTTTCATAGCTACATTGTTTATTAATGTGAAATTAGAACATAAAGTGGGATTAAGCAAAGGATTTGATAGAAGCCATGTTTCACTTAGAAATATGAAATCAATGGATAAAAAAAAGTTATATTGACCTACATTTAACATGGTAAAATTTGAAAAGCCATTAAAATCCAAAAAACCTGTTTTCAAATTATCAGAATATGATTCCTTAACGCTGAGAGCAGGATGAGTTACTGCGGGCACGAAAATTTCTAGTTACAGGGCTGTGCGGCGACGGCACTTTTTTTCTTTTTGAAGTTCTTCCTACTTAACAGGGCATATTACTAAGTGTACCAACCCCTTCTTCTTCTTCGCTGTTAGAAGCGTCGGCTGTTTGAAATACCTTTAAATCATCTGGGCAGAGTATTACGTTAATAGGGGCAGTGGCATGCTGCCTTGCTAAAACTTTTCCATTACGAAACCAAACATACTCTATGTTTCCTTTCATTTTTTATTGTAAGTTCCAAGGGGACATATATTCACCAATATAGATTGGTGATTTTTTTAAAAGATTCACAAATATCTTTATTTTTTCTTAGTTCTAGAAAACGAGTTTTATCCATATTTCTTAAAAACCCAACAATTATCAACGGTTCTGTTTGAGGGTATCTTTTCCTTGATCTGTATGTACAATCAACAAAAGACATATTAAATTCGAAACCTATAAAATTAGTTTCGTTATAATTTCCACCAAATTCTCTTTGTCTATCATAGGAATATTAGCAATTTTAATTGTATTATGGTAAATCAATTGATTGTTACCAAAACTTTGTTTTCGTAGAATTTCAATTTGTTATTCTCTTGATTTAAATTATAAATTTCCTTATTAACGAGTGGCCCCTGCCACTCGTTATACTGATCTTGTTATAAAGCGCCCTAAGCTCGTTTCAATTACTCTACAAATTTTGAATTGTGTTTGCCGTCACGTTGTGATGAACAGAAAACACGGCGAACAATGACAATTTAAACTGCGAGTGGTTCTCCTGCGTCCACGCCGCCGGGGGTGGAAACTAGTGCAGGTGAAGTACAGTCTGCTGTTCCTACAGTGGGCTAAAAGCAGGCATTACATTTCTCTGTAGAAAGTGACAGAGGCCAACCGCCCTTATAAGGGCGCGGATGGAGGCTTGGTGCCAAAACCCTTGGATATAGCGATTCATAAGAAGACTCGAATCTAATACGATTCTTAGCCACTATTATTGTTATTACGAGTATTAAACATATTTGTTGTTGATAGATAGTGATATTTAGTTTTCTTGATTGTTAATTGTACCATAATGTATTTATTTATATTTGTTGGGGCTGTTTATATATTGTAGGTGTCTTTTTCAAATTTATTTATTGTGTTGTTAATTCTTTATTGACTTCGTTTTTTTTTTTCGAATTTTGATCGGGATTTTTTTTCCCTGTAATGTTGTTGCGCGATTTCAACTAATAGTTCAAAATGAAAGAGAACGAGAAAATATTTGCGATTGGTCAGACAGTTTGGATCCTCAGAACTGGTGGTCCCTGTCAAAAGGCGGTAGTTACATCATTAATGAAGGTCAGCAGTCCTGGATACGATTAGTTTATCCCTAATGATAAACTTCACGTATCTGTGGAATGGACTGAAGATTCTGACAATGGGAAGGACTGTTCCTATTGAAGATGTCTTCCCCCGTTCACCGCGCCAAAATGAAGAGCCTAATATGATAGGTATCAGCACCTCCGAAAATTCAATAATTAATGTGGAATCCTGTAATGCTTTGGATTCTGAAGACTTAGAAAGTAAAGGTAAAACATGCCATTTATGTGGTCTTACCTTCAAGAATCAAAGAGGAGTTCGACTGCACGTTTCGAAGAAACATCCTACTGAAGCTAATGAAATTACAATCGATAATATACTCAAGTCAAAGGGGCCTGTTAAGAATCAACCCCTTGATGCAAGAAATAAAACAATGGCATACTCTCTTTAGTGAGACGTTGAAGGATGTCGGGAATATTAAACTTGAAGAATTTGATTCGAGAGTATCGGGTTTTCTTCAATTTGTGCGGAAAGCCAACCAAAACATCCTAATGTAAGATACTTTAATCTGAGAAATAAGAACAAAACAATGAGAATCTCAAGAAAGGGCGCAGGACAAGTGTCTAACACCGTGCGATCTAGTAAAGGGGCTCGTGACGCAGGCGAGAGGCGTACCAATATGAATTGGCTCAGTACAATTATTACAATCGCAGGAAAAACGATATAATGAACGTTAATGCTCCAAAATTGTGCCCCATTAATCTTCACAAGATCGAAGAACATTTTAAAACGAGGTTTGAGCAAGCCAATTCTAGGGAAAGAATGACTTAAGAAAAGTCTCCGATTAACTCAGATATAGTAAACATAAATTTACAGTTGATCCATAAGGCTATAAAATCTACTTCTTTGGATTCATCACCGGGACCTGATGGAATATTTGTAAGAACTGTGAAAGCCCTAAATATAGCTTCCATTATTAAAACTATGGCCGAAATTATGCTGAAAACAGCCTACATTCCGGAACCTTTTCGGAAAGGAAGAACTGTTCTGCTCTATAAAGGAAAGGGGCCATTAACTGAAATCTCTTCTTGGAGGCCGATTACAGTTTATTCGGTCGTAAGGCGAATTATTGAAAAAGTTCTTGACATGGAGCTGAGGAATCAGGTAGTCTTCCATGAAAGTCAGCGTGGTTTTGTTAAAGGCGTGCCAGGTTGCCATATTAATGCGAGGATAATGGATGCCAATTTAAAAGATGCCAAACACACGAAAAAGAATGCAGTGGTAGCGCTGTTAGACGTTATTGGGGCATTTGACAATATTAGCCATAGGCATATTATAAAATCCCTTGAGGAGAAAGGAGTATCGGCTGACCTGAGTAACCTCATAGTAGCACTTTTGTCGAATAAGATGGTTAGTATCAACGTGGGTGCAAAGAGAACTGAGGCTATCCACATTTGCAGAGGCGTTCCACAAGGAGCTCCCCTCTCCCCAACGTTATTTAACCTGGCCATCGACTTCATCTACAAAGAGGTTTGTGACCCTTCACTAGCCAATAAATTAGGTTACAAGCTTAATGACGAAACGGATGGAATTCTTCTGACCGGTTTCGCAGACGACCAGGCTGTGACCAGCACAAGTATTAAACATGCTGAGCGGACTATAGATCTGGTCCAGAGAAGACTCAGGGAAATTCGTTTGTATGTTAACCCGGGCAAAAGTTCGGCCATGATTATCACTGATGGTGCAATGATCCAGGACAAACTCAATCTCGAAAATGGTGACTGTGTTGAATTAGTCAGTGAGAATGAAGTATTTAAGTACCTAGGCTGCACATTTGCAGGGGAACTAGTTGTAAATGATAGGTCTATCCGTCAGCTTAATGAGAATATGGATAAACTTACCATTTCAAGTTTGTTAAAGCCAGACCAGAAGTTAAATGTTCTAAACCAATACCTTTTTCCAGTGCTGACCTACCTTCTCCAGACTGCCCCACTGACTAAGCTGAGTCCATCGTTACTGGAGAGTGTGGACATCGTTATGCGACGTTGCGTGAAATCTATGATAGGTCTTCCAGCGAATGCATCCACTGCAATGATGTATGCACCTCGGCGGTTTAGAGGTCTCGGTTTCTTAGGTGTGAGTGGGAGGAACCACTGCCCAGAAACTCGGTAAAGTTCGAGACCCTCAATTTCAAGGGATTATTGACCTTGAGTTGGAAGTTGGCCAATGTGTCAACCGCCTCAGCATTGAGGTGGAGGACATTCAGGACCTTATCCTAGTGAATAGGATTCGCCAGTCACTGAGAGAAGAGCCCTTTAACGAATGGATGAAGTGCAAATGGCAAGGGATAGGAGCCTGTCACTTCAGGGAGACTCCCAAAGTTAATAAGTACATCTACAATAAGCAAGTGCTCTCAGGCTCGGAGTGGACCAACGCGATAAAATTAAACATAAATTATGCTCCACTCAAGGGCGTTCCCGGAGTTGCCAAGAGTTCAGCAGGAGATATTGGACGCCTCTGCCGCAAATGCGGTAGAGAGAATGAAACACCGGCACATGTGCTCGGAAGTTGTCCGGATAATATGCTCCTCGTGACTAGGCGGCATCACAGAGTCAAGCACGCGATCGCAGAGTCTCTTAGGGTTCTTGATTATACCTGCTTTGAGGAAGTGTACGCTGTTGATGATGAGGGCTCTGCGCGGTATGCAGATATAGTGGCCTTTAAAAGGGAAGCAGACTAGCGTACATCATTGATCCGACGGTGCGTTATGAAAATAACGATCCACAGCAGGGGGATAAGGTCGATACAGAAAAGCGTGCCATTTATGGCAAATGTATTACATATCTCTCCGAGAAGTATAGAGATAGGTTTGGGGAAAGGGACTATAAAGAGCGTGGTCTATGGTTCGGTGCTCGGGGGACTATTCCCAAGAAAACGGTGGAATTTTGGGACGAGGTCGGTATAGACCCGAATATGTTGCCGAGGCTAACGGAGGAGATTATTATAGACTCTCTAGCCATCATTAACCACCACATCTACAGTTAGACTAATTTCTTATGACGCGCACACACGTTTGTTGCCAAAAAGTGGAAAAAATAACAAAACAAAAATTATCTGTTTAATGATTGAATCTGTGTAATAATGTATGATTTCCTCTTTCTTTATTTATGTCAGTTCGATTGATTGGTGAGCTGCATGTTAGCAACTTGACATTGTCGAGCAGCCCCACTGACAATTCTTTACGAATAAAGTGTTTCTCTCTATCTTTCATATTATTCTGTATTAATTTCAATTCAGATCCATTATTGTCAATGATAATGGAAAGCTCTTTATTTTCCGCACGTATATTAGAAAGTTCAGTTCGAATACCTGTAATCTCCTTGCTAAGAGCGTCGAATCTGGATAGTAGTAAGCTAGTGAGATCAACTTTATCCCCACCAGCACCGTCCTCTAATCTGTGTGTGTGTGAGTTATTGTCCTCCCCACTATCCCCACTACGCTGTAGAGGCTGCCTGGGCATGTCCCTCCCCATTATGACTCGCTTTGTTTACGTCTATGGATAATGAATACCTTTATAGATAAACTAAACACACAACCAACACTGAACAGAATTATTAAATTTAATTTTTGCTCTTAATAATCAAAAAAATGGCGTAAAACTTCACTTGTAAATCACAATATAATCTACAGATGAGACAAAAATTAAGCAACTAATAAACACTTTATACCAACAGAATTAGCCAAAAATTATAAAGCGATTTAAACACAACCTTATCAGGCAAAGTCACAATCCCTACACACGTTCAATCCGTCGATCGCGATCGCGGTACGATTTTTGGTAGCTCTAGTAGTTTCAACCTCTGGTGAAAAAATTAAAATTTTAAAGATAAATTATAATTTTAAATGAATTAAATATTTATTTTATGGTAAAAAAATATCCAATGTCAACAATCAATTGCTGGCGGACATTCACAAATGTGTTGCGTATTCTTTGCAGCGACTTCATCGATGTTTCACAGCTAATGATGTTTATCCGTACGGTATTCCAAGATTACTCAAGCAAAGAAGAACTTTTGAAAATAATACCGTTGCATGGACAAGAACAAGAGACAAGATATTTTTTCTGAATTAACAATTTTGTGGAACAGTCTCAACACCTTTTTCTAAATTAGTTTCTATAACAACTGATGGTGCACCAGCGTTTTGATAGGTCCTACTTTAGGCTTCATAGATGCTAAACTTTCTAATATATATTCATTCATGTAAAAATAATGATAAATATCCGGATTTTTTCTCGTATCTTTCATCAATTAGTGGTTTAACAAAAGATTAAACCCAGCAGATAACATGAATAGTAGTTTTAAATTGTTAACTCTATTCGCGGAAAAGCATTGCACCGACGATTATTCAAATTACAAGTAGATGATTGATGAGGAAAAAGAACTTCTATTGTATAATGATGTTCGTTTGCTCAGTAGAATTAAGTTTTTAGAAAGATCTTTTGTTAATTAGTGATATTAGACATTTACTTTGCCAAAAAGAAAATGAATGTCCTCAATAAGGTAAATGATAAAAAATGGTTATTAGATTTGTCATTTTTGATAGATTTTTCCATGAAACTACATTAAATTTAATGCTGCAGAGCGAAAATAAGTTTATTTTTTGAGTCGGCTCTTTCCAGAAAATAGGTGGAAAAAGATAATTTTGGCCGCTGACATGAATGCATGATCACCCATGGGCACAATGACGCTTTGGATGATAGAGGCAGACACTTAGAGGAGTGTAAAGATCTGTACGTCGTAAATGCCTGGACATTTAAAGACATATGCAGGAAATGGGATCTGCGCTGAGCACAACTTGGATGTTATCTTGTGTACGGCTTCTGCTGTTGGCAGGTGCATGGTTAGAAGGTGGTAGACTGGATGACTGGTGCTCACAGGGCGGCACTTTTCGAAGTTGCCAGGGACATCAAGCCATGTCCCACCTACGAGCGTCTAGAAAGGTACTCAGTCAAACATGCTGATTGGGTAAGATGTAAGACCCTCCTCCAGCGCAGTATCGACACCATACATGTCCAAGGGCACCATACATGTCCATCCCTGGTATCGATATGGTGGTCACGGAGCTGACTGAGACAATAGCAGGCGTTAGCGGGGTGGTGTTAAAGAAAATACCCTCTAGTTGCACGCGCCGTGTTCCTTGGTGGACACGGGAGCTAATAGCAGTCAAAAAAGAAGTGGCCAGGAAGCGAAAACGATACGGGAACAAAACGAGGAATCCCGTCAAAGATATTGGATGAGTATCGGGGTGCCCGGAGGTGACAAAAAGATGGTGTCACTGGCACCCCTCAAGCTAGCGGGAGTTTGTGGAATCAGAAGGCAATATCAAATGAGATGAAGGCAGACCTGATACTAGCAAGTCTAAAGATAGAGGCAGTATTGGGTGCTGGGTCCTGGAGAGAGTCAACTTAGCACTTATTGAAAGTACTCCTCTCTGAGGATACCCCTCTGGAGGACACTCATTTGCAAATAAGTCGTCGCGAAGCAGCCTAGAGTCACCTGCTCTGGATGAATCCATAACCAAGTTTGATATATATGATGTGAAGTTCGTTATTGGCGAAATCAAGAATAAAAAGGCTCCAGGAATGGATATGATAAATGGAGAAATAGTCCGGAGAAATGAGGATGTTTTAAGCCAGTATCTGCTTGACCTTTTCAATAGATGCCTGAGACTGGGATATTTTCCCAGTCAATGGAAAACAGGACTTGTAAAAGTATTGTATAAAGGTGGGAACAAGCCCATAGATAATAATGCAAAGTCGTTTTGATTGATAAACTGCCGTTTTTGGGAAACCGCTGGAGAAACTGATCATAATGAGATTGAAAAGCTTTATCAATTTCAGTTCCAGCCAGTATGGTTTTGTATCGGATAGATCGACGACAGATGCGATATCGAAAATCCTGGAATTAGTGCGTGGCAGTGGGCACAAATACGTCCTCGCAGTATTCCTGGACATAGCTGGGGCCTTTAATAAAGTCTGTGGCCGACTGTCTTGGAGTCACTCAGAAGAAGAGATTGTCCACCGAATCTTCTGAAATTGATTCAAAGCTACCTCACCCGTGTGGCGGTGCTAGTGACGCGAGCCCGCGTAATTTCAAGATCAATAACCAAAGGGTTCCGCAGGGCTCGGTAGTGGGCCCGTTCGTTGTGGAACCTAGACTTATTGTCTGAATTCATGCTATGAGATTTGAAATGACAAAAGATATGGATGGTGTGATCGGTTGTCACGACTCGGATTAGCTGCGCAATAGTTGTCCATGGAGATTCTCGTCGGGAGTTAGAGGAGCGTGCTAGCGCTGTAGTAACCCAGATAAAGAATTGGTGTCAGGGGGAGAAGCTGCAGATTTCGTTCGAGAAGTCTAAAGTGATGCTAATGAAAGGCAAGCTTCATCCCAGTCGTCTCCCTGGATTAGGGTGGACGATCACGGAATAGTCACGTAACCCAGTGACTACCTGGGCGTGCTGCTAGATTGGAAGCTTTCTTTTAAGCCCCATATTCAGTGGGTTGGCTATAGATGTGGCCTTAATCACCTAAAGGGGCGTAATAGAGAGCGGTGCAACGTACGCAGCTGCCTGTTGGGCTGACAAGCTGGACATGCAAAAGTACAGCAGCACTCTATACGAATGCAAAGAGTCATTTTGTGCTCTGTTACAAGGGCCTATGCGACATCACCACGGCCTCTTTACCGGTGGTCGCTGGTGGGTTGCCGTTTGATCTCCTCGTAGAGATGAGGGCCCTTACCTATGAGTATAAAAAGGGGGAAATGAGTCCTTGATGGTGAAATCTGTTCTGAACTGTCCGATCAGACGCCTCCTGCTCTTGCAAAGAAAAAGATCCGAAAGTACGAGAGTGGGAAGTGGCAAAGACTGGGATGAAGCAGAGAAAGTGAGAACCACATATGAGTTCTTCCCGAACTTGCATCATAGACTGTCGATTTGATGGCTGGAGCTATCCCAAACCGTAACGCAAATTTCACGGACCATGGGGAGTTCAATTCTAAGCTCCATGAGCTGGGTTTGAAAGATTCCCCGAATTGCGAATGCTATGAACGGGAGATAGTGCATCACGTTCTCTTCCTATGTCTTCTCTTCGACGAGGCAAGAATCCATATGGAATTCAAGCTGAAAAGGAGTGGAGAGAACTGACCGGGAGATTGCAAAGAGTTGATGATAAGTGCTATATATTTTAAAGACTTTGTTGAGTTTGCTCGCGAAGTAGCGGTAATGCGTAGGACTAGTCGGATATGTAGAGGTCTACCTCCACGTGGCAGAGATGGTAATTTGCCTAGTATGTAGGCAAGGCTAAGTGACCATAGGCACCGGTTTTAGCGCTTCGCGCTAAGTACGGTGGCGAGGAGTGTGC
>JAAEAF010014673.1:0-40883 GCA_011037195.1 Triatoma infestans | reverse complement strand
GGGTGGGGTTAGGTTTTCATCTTAACTGCTATTTTGAGTTTATTAGACAAATTCTGTCATCTAAATAATGTTAATTAGAATTGAATATGTTGTTGAAATTCCGAGTTTGGAAAAAAATCGGATAACCGGAAATGGCGTTTGTTTTTACACTGTACTAAATGATTTTTTTTGTTTCCACTTTTTCACGATTTTCTCAATAATGGCTCCGACGATTTTCTTGAAACTTCGTATATAAACGATACACGCAAAGATCTACATCTTTTATTTAAAACATTTCTCTGAGAAAATTCATTTATGGGCACGTTTGGAGGAGGAGTGGGGTTATAGCTTCCTCTAAGTAGTTGATTATATAATTCTATCATCCAAACGAAATTAATATAGAAATAAATAGATGGCCAAAATTCCAAGTTTTAAGAAAATTAATAAGCCAAAAGTGTGCTTTTACTGAACAGTTTTTTTCAGTTTTCGATGACATTTGTCAATTATAATTTTGAGAACAGGAGTAAGAGAAAGTTGTGTGAGTGTTTCAGACCAGATTTTTTTTTCTTTTTATGTATGGTTTTGTGTGTGAATAAAATATGTCAAAACGAAACAAAATCGCAGGAAGTAGCAAACGTAGTATTCCGTTTAGGAGGTACCGCATCTGATACAAAGATTTCGGACAAAATCCATCAACCGGAAGTACGACTTTACTGAATTTTTTTTTTTAGTTTTTAGTAATTTTCTCCGGAAACGGCTCCAATGATTTTTTCTTAAAACCTTGTACACTAGCTACATAAATGAATACTTATCAGGGAAGGGAATATCGAACATCGAACAAGTGGTTATCGTACTGGACCCCCACGTGGAAGACCAGCGTTCGAGTCCAGCTATGCTGCCAGTAGGTTTTTTTTTCTTCCTAGGAGCCTCTACAGGTCACTCACTGTCCGGTGATGGACATTCTTTCCCGTATACCCCTTTTCCTTCTGGTACTTCGGGGATCTTTCTAGAACGTACCTACCCTTTCGGGTTTACTGGTACCCCGTTGCAAGCAACGGGATCGTTTAACAAGAAAGGGACGTCACCACCATGGAAGGACTTTTAGTGCAATGCCCGACCATAGCAGAAGTGCCGAAGCACTCCCCCGCTTGACCCATTTAAGGGCAGGTTGAGATACGCTTAACCAGCGCGCAGAGTGATCCCAGAACGTGGTTACACTCCACTACCAGAAGCTAGAGAAGGCACTCTCTAGCAGGCTGTGGTGAACCGCGCACACCCAGCAAATGCGCTTCTAGCAGCGTGCTGGCTACGGGGTTAATTTTATATTGCGAGTCTCCTCCTGCTGGTCATTGGAGTTATTGGTTAAACCATAGCCACTACGAATCCTACTTCAATTGCAAGCAATTGGCTTGGAAAGTAGCTTGCGCCCGTAGTTCAGTATTTCAACTCTAACGAGCTAGCGTGACTGATCGCATGCCCGATTCATTCATCTACTGATTCCTGTCCATTGCCTCAAGTCCAGGGGTTTCAGTAACCCAGGTAACTTGCTGCAGGGAAAAGGATCAGGATGGGTTGAGGGAGGGAATCCCCACTTGGAGGGCCAGAGGCTGATGCACCCCGCAGGGTAGGTGATGGCTTTGCCACAAGCCTACGCCAAAATGTCTCTAGTTATTGAAGTAAGAGTGACACAACTAGATTTTACTTCCCACACAAGGACTCATACATATCTTATTAGAAGATACGACTTGTCCAGTGCAGGGTCTCCCTTTTAGTCGCCTCCTACGACAGGCATATCGTAGGCCTATTCTACCCCGGGTCCTGCATGGGGATCCGGTGATGGACAGTGTTGTCTGTAACGAGAGAACACTGCCCGGAGGCTGGCAGTGCAGCTCATGAAGGGCGAAGGCTTGCCAGACGGCGATTTGAATAGGGCGGGCGTGTGGTAAGCACGCCGCAGTTCCCACGCCGTTTAGTTCCGTCCACCGCTATCTAGGGCGCTACTAACTATAACTTTGCACTTTTTATCACGATGCTGCGTGAACACCGACTTCACCCTCACGGGAATCGAACCCTGAATTCTCACACGAAAGGCGAGTGCGCTAGCCACTAGACCAACGCGTGAGGACACCTATCATTTTTATTTGTAACATTTTCCCGGAAAACTTGATTTTTGATGATTTCTGAGGGGGGGGGGCAGTAGCGCTAGGTTTTTCTCTACAGCAGTGGTTTCCAACCTGTGATACGCGAACCCCTGGAGAAGTAGTGTTGGGCCCGTTGGGAACAAAGAATAAAATAAAAAAGAAAAACTACGGAAAAGTTGATTTGTTCGTCACTTACAGACAAACAGAAATTTTTCCAAAATCATTTTTGGTTTCTTCCATGGTCGTAATGGCATGAAATTATAAAATTTGTGCAAAATAAGAGCTTTATAATTTTATTTGTATGTTTTATAAACTTTATAAATTGCTGTGTTGATTTCTACAAACCAGAATTCAGTTGCATATTTTTGTAAGCAGGTGCACACATATGTATAGGGAGATTGCAAATCTATATAAAGTTTAATGTTCTAGAAAGGAGCAGTGATCCTTAAAGGAGAATGGTTGACCTTCAATCACACAAAAAAAAAAATAGAAAATAAATGAAATTATATCAAGTTACTTCAAGTGAAAAAGTAATTTACTATAGCTATTGCTTCCACATAATATTTTATACTTTAAGTTGGCCATTTTTCTTTTCTCTCTTACTTATATTTAAGAAAAAGTATTTTGCATCGGTGTCTACCCGTTATAGTTGAGTGTAACTGTCGGTAGTACTTGTTTTGTGGCCTGTTTTACATAAAAATCTCTGTTTTGCGCGCACGCAAATTGTAGGAATTAGTGAAAAGTCGCGCAATATTATATCACCAGGGAATACAAGGAAAAATGTTTGTGAAAAGCAATTATTTCAAAGTAAAGCACGTGAAAATATTTCGCTAGTTTTTGTTGTGCATTATGTTTTAGGTTTCGCACTTTTGTTTTAAAAACTATCACAATTTCCTTTAGTACTATGAAGTCGAATGTCACCTTTTTTTTTATGCGGCAATCGTAATTCTATTTGCCGTTAACTTGATAAAGAATAATTTCATTATATATTCTTATATTTGTTACTAGTTTATGTGCTATTTGCTCTGTGTGGGTGTTTGTATGCGAACAGAATATCTCAAAAACGAACATTTGCAGGAGCTCAAACTTGCGAGGTACAAACCACCGTATCTCTCAAGCAGTTTTTTTGGGGGGGGGGGGCAAAATCCGTGAACTGGAAGTTGCTTTTGTTTGGCAACGCCGATTTGTATTGACATCAAGCCATAAGTACGCTGGCGAACAATTCTATAAAGGGCACCCATCCGTTGCACCAGGTCACTGGATTTTAGGTCGAGTTCATCGCGAATAACGTTGAGTGAAGAACACTCGTCATCTCCATGAGAGGAATTGTTACATAAAGGGCTTATGGGGGGGGGCTTTCCACGAGCCCCAGGGACGTGGGTATGTGGCGTCACTATCGCCCACCCTTTGGGGTTGGGGATTCCTTCACTCTAACCAATTCTCTATCCTGTTTCTTTCCCCTTGCAGGGTTGCCTGTAAGTATCCTGGGTTACTGAACCCCTGAACTTGAGGCATTGGACAGGAATCCAGTAGATGGCCCAATATCCATCGGGCGTGCTATCAACCACGCTAAGCTCGTAACAGAGTATGAATTACTGAAAACTACGAGCGCAACCTATGTTTCAAGCCAGTTGCTGGCAATTGAGGTTAGATTCGTAGTGGTCGTGTTAATTAAACAATAACTCCAATAATCGCAGTTATAAGTTGAGCGGGAGTAGACACGCGTCATAAATTAAACCCCGGTGCAAGCCCATAGCTGTACTGAACAAATGAGAGAATTTACCAGAGCCTGCTAGGGTGCCTCCCTAGCTTCTGGGAGTGGGGTTTGACCACTTTGTGAGATCACTTCACGCGCTGATTGAGGGAGAGTGTCTTGCACTGATAGCCACTCCGTGGTGGTGACATCCTTCTCTTGTAAAACGACATCGTTGTTTGCAAAGGGGGGACGGGTATACCCCAAGAGGGCAGGTACGGCCCTTAAACTCCCATAGGATTACCATAGGAGAAAAGCATTAACACGGGAAGAATGTCTACGAGCCCCAAACGATGCAAATGCCTCTGCAGGTATTGGTGACCAGTCAACATTCGGAAGTTGGCCATCCCGACTCCCCTGGGCAAGTCAAGCCGGATTCGACCTTAGGCGCCGCAGGGGGCCCGTCGGACGGCTTCCCCAGCAAACGATTTTCTTTAAAATTCGTATACTATCTATGTACATTAATAACTATCACTTTTTACATTGATGATTGAAACATTTGAGTTTTTGGGAGATTCTGGGGGAACTGTATGTAGCGGGGTAGGCTTTCCTCTAAAATTATTACTTCAGTAAATTTTATGGTCCTACTATCTATATAATATTAATATACATTAGAATTATTGCAAGAATTCCAGATTTGATGAACATCCGTTTATCGGAAGTACAATTATACAGAATAGGTTTTCGTGTTTTTTTTTTTTTTTAAATTTTCTCAAAAACGATTATAACATTTCCATTTTAAGTTGGTATACTAACTGCAACAGATATAAATCTATCATTTTTAATTGTAATCTCATTCTTTCTACCTACCAGTAGATTGGCACTTATCCCCCACCCTTGCCCACCTGTATATTTTTACCTGTATATATAAATGCAAAGTTTTAAAATTTAAAGAAAAATATCATTTTATTTGTAACTGTACTAACAGGAGGTAAGAGAAAGTCGTATGAGTGAGCTTACATATAGGTTTGTTGTCATATTGGCAAAAAGTAGAAGAAACTACCCTGTATAGTAAAGCTTTCATCAATTTTACCTGCAACGTCCGTCCCAATTCTGCCACACAATCTTCCGCAATATTGAATTGATTTTCATGTCATACTTGTCAATTATACGCGATATTCGTCATTTCTGGTGAAATATGTTTTTACTATAACAAGTTTGTTTTTTTTTTTATCACTAAACTGTAATCTTTGGACATATATATATATATGTTTCTAATAATTATTACTTTTCCATTGCTGCTGTTATATTAAAATGATCATATTCTATAAATTGCGATATATTTTATGTTTATAATTTATTTGCTAATAATAATCGTAATAAATATAAAAATTTAGCCTGTTATCAATATAAGACTGTGATAAAATTTTTGCCACCGTCACCACCGAGCGACCGCAAATTGCATGCAATATTATTTTAGAACCGGAAGGAAAATAAAAACTAAGATCGTGACCATTCCCATACCATGCATTGAAATCTGATCGATTTAGGGAATTACTTCCACCTATATTTATAAAAAAAAAAAAAAAAAAAAAATCGGTGTTAAACACTCCACAATTAGTGCTAAATACTAAATTACCAAATTTAATGAAATTCATCGGTGTTTTTTTTTTTGAGGGTGGGGGAGAAAATCGCAAAAAACTGGAAAAAAAAAACGTTCATAAAAAACGCACTTTCGGTTCATGCATTTTTTTGAAACACGAAATTTTGACAACCTATTTATTTCTGATTAATTTTTGTTTATACGTATGGTATAATCAACTAAGATAGCACTTTAGAGGGAAAACATAACCCTTCCCTTACCCCAAAAGCCCGCTTTATGGGTTTTGAAAAAGTTTATCCGCAGAAATATTTCAAATAAAAGTTGTAGCACTTTATATGTGTACTTCAACATACTTAATTTAAAAAAAATCTGGTGTAAAACACACACACACAACTTTCTCTTACTCCCGTTCTCAAAATTATAATTGACAAATTTTATAGTTTATGTATCAAATTTAATGAATTTCGTCGAAAACTGGAAAAAAAAAAAAAAAAAACTGTTCAGGAAAAGCGCACTTCCGGTTTACCAATTTTTTTTTTTTTGAAACTCGGAATTTTTTGGCCATTTATTTATTTCTAATTAATTTTGTTTGGATGATAGAATTGTATAATTAACTATGATAACACTAGTTTACATAAGAAGTTTTAAGAACATCGTCGGAGCCATTTTTGAGAAAATTGGGAAAAAATGGGAAAAAAATCATTTAGTAAAGTGGTAATGTAAACGCACTTCCGGTCATCCGATTTTTTTTTAACTTGGAATTTCAACAACATATTTAATTCTAATTAATATTATTTAGATGACAGAATTGTCTAATAAACTGAAATAGCACTTTAGAGGAAGCCGTAACCCCGCCCCTCACCACCAAAGGTACCCTTAAATGAATTTTTTCAGAGAAATATTTCAAATAAAAGTTGTAGCTATTTGTATGTATAGTTGATGTACTAAGTTTCAAGAAAATCGTTGTAGCCATTTTTGAGAAAATCGCAAAAAAGTAAAAAAAAAAAACTAGTAAAGTGGTATTTCCGGTTGAGGAATTTTGATATATAACGTACTGTCAAATCCCACGGTGATACCTAAATGGAATATCAAGTTTCAACTTTCTACGATTTGATTGTTTTTGAGTTATGCTGTTCACATACTCACAAACACACAAACCATTTGCTAAAAACCACTTTTATGGACTGAGGGGGACCTTAAAACGGATATTTCCGGTGAAAACTTGATATCAAAAATTTGACACGATTACAATACTTCCTCTTTTTACTAGGTGTAAGAGAAAGTAAAAAAAAATGGCCATGTGAAACAATCAAACACTTTCTTATTGCAGCAGTAAATATAATTCAAATTTCTTGAATTTTATTTCAAAATTCTAATTTGCCGTAATTTAAATATACTGATAGTGGGGGGGGGTGATAAACTATAACAATATAAGTAATGGACCAATAAAAAAAATCTGGTGTAAAACACTCACACAACTTTCTCTTACTCCAGTTCTCCAAATTATAATTGACAGCTTTTATAGTTTGTGTACCAAATTTAATAAGATTCGTCGAAAACTGAAAAAATTGTTCAGAAAAAGCGCACTTCCGGTTTACTAATTTTCTTGAAACTCGGAATTTTGGCCATGTATTTATTTCTAATTAATTTTGTTTGGATGATACAATTGTATAATCAACTGTGATAGCACTTTAGAGAAAAATAACCCCACCCCTCCCCCAGAAGTGCCCTTAAATGAATTTTCCTGTAGAAATGTTTCAAATAAAAGTTGTAGCTGTTTGTATGTGTAGTTGATATAGCAAGTTTAAAGAAAATCTTCGGAGCCATTTTTGAGAAAATTGCAAAAACTTAAAAAAAACAACTAGTAAAGTGGTACTTCCGGTTGAGGAATATTGACACATAAGCACCGTCAGATCCCATAGTGATACCTAAACGTAATATCAAGTTTGAACTTTCTACGATTTTTCGTTTTTGAGCTATGCTGTTCACATACATACACACACACAGACCATTCGCTAAAAACCACTTTTTTGGACTCAGGGGACCTCAAAACGGATATTTCCGGTGAAAACTCGATATTGAAAATTTGACACGATTACAATACTTTCTCTTACTAGGGAAGTAAGAGAAAGTAAAAAGAAATTGTAAAACTTTAATATTTGAATACAACTTCCGTCAATGGAAGTTAAGAATTGCAGTACAGAAAAGTTGTACTAGAATTACCCATACCACATTGTTTTGTGTGGGTAATCTACGTATTCATAAATAATTTAGACAAGTATGGTTTTAAAACATACAAAAAAAATAACTAAGATCCTGTCAAATTTATTTTTTTTTGTTTTTGTTTTTTTTTTCAGTTTTGTGAACAGAAGGAGTGGGTACTGTTTCTTGTTTTTTCGTTTTTTTTTTTTTTAACGGGAGTTAGGGTGTTAGGATTTAGTGTATGGAAGTATATATTATATATATATACAGTTTGGAAACGGATGGACGGTTTAGTTGGGGCAGCGAAAGTAAAGTGTGGTAGCCTGCTAGTTAAGTGGCAACATACGCCCGTTTGTTGAGTTATAGTATTATAACACATCTGGGCCACATATGGTCCTATATATCCAAGAGGAGAGAGAGAGTACGTAGGAATCTCTGTGGCAATCCTACAACTAATATTTTGAGAATTTTCATTTATAATAATTATTTATCAGTTAATTAAATAATCATTAAGAGAAATAATTTATTTAATTAAATATATTTGAACATTTTATAATATCAATTTATTATTTCAATTGGAAAATCTTATATGAAACGATTCACACACGCTTTTATCTAATGATAAAATTCCATCTAATAAATTTAGTTTGCAAATTTGAAGGTTTTTTTTTTTTTTTTTTAAAGGCATTTATTAATGTCATTCTTTCTCTCTTCATGCGCTGAACTCGTTCTTCTGAACATTCCTCAGCATTTCTAAAAGGTCGCATGCCCGAAGAATGCCTGTCTAAGCTCTTAAGTCTTCAAGCTCAGTCTTCTGAACATTCCTCAGCTGTTCTGAATGGTCGCATAAATGCCTCTTAAGAATGAAGCTTCTTAAGTCATCCAGCTAGGAGATCCGCTTTCAATCTATGCCACGCTGACCCTTGTGATGGATGCAAATGTTGTTAGCAATGTGTACGACTGAATTGGGCATGTAGAGACCATGTAGTTAAGGAATTATTTGGTTGTGTAAGAAGTATTTGTGTGTCGAGAGGAATTTTCGTATATAGTGTAAGTGTTTGCATTATGTGTGCACGAGGTGGCACTACAATTTTGTGAGATAGCTGCAGGGTTTTGGGTAAAAGGTAGCTGTTGAATCGAATTGATTTGATGCGTTTGAGCACTATTTGAATTTATTGAGTGTTAGTGTACGTGTGCGCAAATTAATAATTGCCCCTATAAGACGTTCCATCACCAGAGTAATGCTCGAACACAGCATTTGCTCGAGGTGATCCATCACCAGAGCAACGCTCACACATTCAAGCAGCGTTTGCTCCAGAACAAGATGACTGTAGCCTACTATACACGACTACCTTGCAGAGCTTGCACATACGCTTCTCGCCATACCAGAGGATAATCTTCAAGCCTCTACAACTCTGAATTACCTCCCAAATTTTTCGTGCCGAAAAATTTCTCCAGGAGGGGGGGATAATGTGATGGATGCAAGAAATTATATCTATTTTAATATATCAAAATCAGGAAGAGATATGCGAGCTTGTTGGCAAAAGGGTACACGCAGGTAGAAGAGTACAGTTACTGGAAAAGTTCATGAACCTTGTTAGCTACCCCTTTTCTTCTCACAGGGGAAGATTTGAAATAACAATTAGAAGACATTCCTTCAGGACAGTTTTGTTGTAGACACCAAGGAGAACACATCAGAACTGTGCCAGTTTAAGTTATAACATAAGAGTTTATTCCAATTAATTTCAGTATACTTATAAGCATATTATTGTGATATTTTAAAATAACTTAATTTCACTTAGAGAATATATCTATTTTAAAAACAGTGTGATCTCTTGATTATTTCTAATACTTCATTCTTAAACATATATACTTACGAGCCCTTTTACAAAACCGGCTCAAGCCACTACAAACACACAACAACTCAACACACCAATAACAATTCACCCTCAATCATTCTTACCCATTAAATCAGTTGGAGGAGATAATATTTAACTATATTCTCTTATTATATGGCCAAGATAAGAAGATTTTGCGGCATTTTATTGTACAGATAATTTCTCTTCTAATTCTTGTGTAATGTATTTGGTTAGATGTAGTTTGTGTTGTAATGTGTAGCGCGAGCGGGTTTGAAAGGGGTTATGTGGTGTATGTAACACACTATCTAGAGAGAAAGAGAGGGAGAAGTATTAAGATATAAATAAGAAGTCACCACTGGTTTCAAAAAAATATATTATCTCTAAATGAATTTTTAAATACTTTATAATAAGCTTATAAATATATAAAAACTCTTGCACGTAAATATTCTTAAACACAAATGTTCAAATTAAACACTTATTAGCATACTGAATTTTAAAAATGAGAGAGTGATGTTCTGAAAACGACGAATGTTTGAATGGTTGAATGCTTTGGAATGGACTCTTCAAAAAAATGCTCCTCTTGGTAGTTTAAACCTGCCCTTTATATTTGATTTCTAGAAGGGCTTAAAAGACAAAGCGTGGCCGAGTTCTCCGATCTCTCTTGTCACGGTGTCTTGTAACTGCGTTTTGACCTTTTACCAGCCAACGTTACAAATTTCCTTTTAACACTGATATTATTTTAAAATATAAATCTATTTCAATTTATTTTTATTTTTCCATTTGCTTCTTCCACTTCTTCTTTCAACTTGCCTGTCTGAGAACTTGCTCATTAGTGATTGAAGTTTTTTAAGTACAAGTCTGTAGCCCCCACCCCCACAGAAAAGGATCGATCAAATTAGCATTTAAACCATTTTTGGTGGTAATTTAAGATTTATAGAGTGTTATGCCTTGCTGATGTATCTGCCTCACATTTGAAAAGAACTTCTAGGATCATATTTTGAGCGATTTGTGCTTCTCAGGTATTTAAATTTATTTACACTTCTTAATAACCATGATTTCATTAAGAGTCAGTTTTGCATCACAATCTAGGATACACAACTGAATAATCTATAATGTGCGATTTTTATCACGCATATTATACGGTGTCCTATTTAAATGGGGCCACTTTTGAAAATAACTCTTAAACAAAGAAAGATATTGAAATGTAATTGGTGATGTTGTGTTGTTTGTAGTAGTGGTAGTGTGTAGCACGAGCGGTTTTGTAAAAGGGCTTGTAAGTATATATGTTTAAGAGAGTGAAGTATTAGTAATAAGGAAGTAGTCACCACTGCTAACAATAAATATATTCTATTAAAATAATAACTACAAGTTATTTGCAAGATATTATAAACTTATTAATATATTGTGAAACTGATGCTAGAGAGAGCGAAAAACAAGTGTTCTGCTCCTGAGTGTCTACAACAAACTGTCTTGAAGGAATGTCTTCTAATTGTTCGTTCAATTCCTCCCCTGTGAGAAGAAGGGGGCAGAACAATGCCATCAAGGTTCATGAACTTTTCCAGTAACTGTACTTTCCTACCTGGGTTACCCTTTTAGCGAAGGAGCTTGTATTTTCTCATAATTTTGATTATTTCCTTTAAATAAAATAGATATACTTTCTTGCATCCATCACAATATCAAAAAAGTGAACATAACATTTGTTGAAGTGTTTGCAATCTAGTTTATGATGGTGTTAATGTTATTTGATTTTATTGCCGCCTTACACCTGAAATCGGTGATTGAAAGTTATGATTTCCTTTTCACCCCCATTGTTTTACTACTGTAAAGGCGATCTGGCGAGGAGAAAAGTGAATGAGATGTTCAGTAGCCGCTGGATCGGGAGTCAGGGACACCGGTAAGCTGGCCTTCCAGATCGCCAGATTTAACCCTTCTTGAATTTTTTCTTTGGTTAGAAAAAATTTATGTCAGGGAACCAACAACTCCAGAAGCACTTAGAGAAATCCTTACGCGTTGGTCTAGGGGCTAGCGCACTCGCCTTTCGTGCGAGAATTCAGGGTTCGATTCCCGTGAGGGCAAAGTCGGTGTTGACCCAGCATCGTGATAAAAAGTGGGAAGCTACAGTGAGTAGCGCCCTAGGTAGCGAAGACCGGAACTAAACGGCGTGGGAACTGCGGCGTGCTTACCACACTTCCCCCATTCAAATCGCCGTCTGGCAAGCCTTGGTCCTTCATAGGTTTTTTAGGGAATGAAAGATATGAGAGTGTTTCACACCAGATTTTTTTTTTAAGCACGTTTTATATATCCTTTGATGTGATTAATGTATTTCTACAAAAATTAACTATATTGCTCATATTTGGAAAATTGTTTATTACCCTGTAACACATTTAATAAACACTATATTAAATCAGAGATATTTTCCGTGTGATAACATAGACTTGCACAGAGCAAATTTGTTGTGGTGGTTGGTTCCGCAGAGCTGGAAAGCATCAGACATTTTCCGTGGTAGCCTGGTTCATTTTGTGGACATTGACCGGTTTCGGGCGTTCGCCCATCTTCAGGATGCGTTTTTCAGACAATGTGACAACACAGACATGCACAGAGCAAATTTAGTTTTCACAATCAGTGTGTGAAAAAAACTAAATTTGCTCTGTGCAAGTCTGTGTTGTCACACTGTCTGAAAAAACGCATCCTGAAGATGGGCGAACGCCCGAAAACCGGTCGATGACCACAAAATGAACCAGGCTACCACGGAAAATGTCTCTGACGCAGAGCAAATTTAGTTGATACACTCTATTGTGCTCTATTTGTATTTAGTTATGTAACTAAATTTGCTCTGTGCAAGTCAATGTTATCACACTATTTGACCAATAAAAAACATCGTGATGATGGGCGAACGCCCGAAACCCGGTCATGACCGACCATAAAAAGATGCAGGCTATCACGGAAAATATCTCTGATGTTTCCCAGCTCTGCGTAACCAACCCTCAACAACTGTATATCATTCTATTAATACCGCATTCTATTTATTATTTCGATTACATATTTATATTATATTGTCGTATTCTCCTATCATCCTACCAGCTTCCTCTACTATAAATAACCACAGAGAGACAGTTTTGGAACACTGTTTATTTTATATATTCTAAGATACACACACACATACGCTTATCCTTGGTAAACAATACCAAATACACAGTACACACCAAAACTTAACTGTCTTTTATTTTATTTATATAAACATCTATATATAACCATATGATTAAATGTATATTCAATTGTTAGTATCCAGGTGATTGTCTGGATTATATATTTTAGCGGTATGTGTGTGCAAAATATTAATTTCGTCATTATCTACAGATATTATTATTATTATTATTATTACTTACATAATGAAACACTAACCTATAACTTTGAGGATGTTATTAAAAAAAACAAGTAGACATTATTTTCTTTAATTATTACAGGTAAAACGGACTATAACAATAGCGAAAAATCTACTCCCCGATTGCATGCAACCTACACAACCTTCTCTCTCTCCAGGTGTACCACTATCTTCATTTACCACCTGGAGTGGATATCATTCGTATTTTCCTTTTACACGTCATCTGTGACTCTAATTCTTTTTTTTTTTTTTTCTTTTATTTCTTCCTTTATTTCTCCTTTATCTTCCCTAATGATCTATAGATATCTATCTTAATTACATATTGTATTTATGGTTTACTAAATTTAATTAAACCCAAACTAGTTGTGTAATTAAAACTAGTAATTAATAATATAACATTAAAGAGATGTTTTGTTATGGAAGTTCTTAATAGCACGCAGTGGTTATTATGTATTGCATTATTATTGTTTTTAAAAAAATTACCGGTTTCATTTTAATTGATCAATTTGGATTAAAACGGAATTTTGTCTTATATTAATTTTGTTCAAGTAAATGCATAATCGTTAAATTGTAATTTGGCGTTCTTGGATTAACCATGGTCTTAATTGGGTATGAGAAGAAGAAAGAAAGTTGAAAATAATGCTGAACACAGTATAATGAGAAAGTAACACAAATTGCCAGGACTTTACACGAATATAGAAATTGGAGAGAATGAGAGATTTGGAGTGAGTGAAGAGAAGAAGGTTAGTAGGTTAGTAGAAGGTTAGCTGACGCGTTGTAACTGCTATATAAACTGTTCTAAAGATTGTCTCTTGTAGGGCTAGCGCAGCTGTATAATACCGAGTCTCCTACTTTAGTCTGGCCTAATTAGTGAGTGAGAATCCCAATTTTATGTCTCTCTCTCTCTCTCTCTCTCTCTGCTTTAGGTCCCTCTCTTTGGATCCCATTACAGTCTCTAACAAGGGTAGGGCTTTAAAAAACATACGACTCTTACTGTAATTTCCTTTAGTTATTATTGAAAAAGTTCCATTATACTTGGAATTTTCACAAAATTGAATTGAACTCCAATATTACATAATAGCTAGGGAGAATCTAACTAAAACGACAAATTGAGGAAGCATGGACTTTCTCAGTTCCCCCCAGAAATCCGCTCTCCTAAAAATCTATGACTTGGAAAAAATGTTTCGAACGAAAGTATCCATATCAGAAAATCACAGAAAAAAGAAGATTAAAAAACTTTCAGTATAATGGAAGCGAGAGAATAATAAAGAGACAGACTGGCTGAGTAATAAGAAGATTAAGGAAGCTAGGTTGCTGACTGGATGTGTACTGTCGTAAAAATGGTCGTAAACTGTCTTGAACTGTTCTGCTATCGCTCTATTTATATGAATCGAAAACTCTCCCTCCCTTGTCTGGCCTAGGAGGGGAGTAACTAACATTGTATTCATTTAATGTCTGCTTCTTGCTCTTCGGATCCTATGGTTCTATGGTTCTTAAATGATTCAGATCGCATTATATCATCCACTCTCCTGAAGAAATTTTTTTTATATGTGAAAAATTTGAGCGTGCTGCTGGCTCGAATGTATGTTGGTAACATATCTAGTTTTGTTACGAGTTTTCTTGTTTTGCTAGCCTAGGTTTGTTGAAGCTAGCAAAGTTTCTAAAAACTAGCTAATATTGCAAAAAAAAAGCTAGTATATGATGATGTTAGAGCTAGCGATACTAAAGCTAGCGGTGATGATGCAGAAAATACCGTCCTGCCATATTTCCACTGTTCAGCAGCATTATATTAATGAGCCTGGAAAAACAATGGCCATAACCGATAAATCCGCTCAAATCTTCCTTTGTTCATGCCCGAAGCCAGCCAATCCCAGACAGACCAGTTTTCTTCTGACTACAAATAAATAATTTACTTTGAAGCAAATAATAGCTAGCCCTTTTGAGGATATCCTTCCTCGTACTGTTAAAACTGATCATATAACCTCTCTTGAATCCAGCACTGCGACTTTAATTATGGTTCCTTTTTTTTTATCGAAAACTCTTCCAACTACCACTTTAAAACAATCAAATATTTTGAGTAAAAATATTTCCAAAAGTTGAAATAGTAAACTGGGTCAATTTTATAATCGTAACCAGAGAAAACTTAACTGCAATAAACTGTAATATTCCATTTAAAAGTTGTAATATTTTCTGTGTGAATTTAGTAGTTTTTTCTTCTTTATTTTTCAAAAAAAGGAAAAGATTTCTTACTTTTACTATCAAAATTAAATATTACAAGAATAAGAATGCTGCAAAATACTTTCTACATCAGCGTTCTAATCAGAATATCCAAAAAACTGTATTCATTGCCACTAAATGGAATATAATATTAAATAGGTCACTACTTATTTAACTTTATAACCCCCAGTTCGTAGTCTCAAGTGGCATATTACTTTTCAAGTAGTGACTTGAATTTTCTAAACTCAGTCAAAACAGTTTTTGGATAAAACAGTTTTTAAAATTTACAATTAGTTTATATTCAGAATTGATAAAAATTATCCCTTCTCCAACCGAGCACTCCTCGTATTATTTATTAGTACTATTCTATAGAGTTTGAATTTCTAAATTTTTAATGGGTAAACTTTTTATATAATAATTAATCTAGGCAGGATAAATTCTGTTTTATAATATCTATGGCAAGATATTTAATAAGATTTTTTTTGGCAACAAGATTAAAAAAAAAAAAAATCTGGTGTGAAACACTCACACAACTTTCCCCTTACTCCAGTTCTCAAAATGATAATTGACAAATTTTATACTTTGTATACCAATTTAATGAAATTCGTCGAAAACTGAAAAAACTGTTCAGTAAAAGTGTACTTCCGGTTTACTAATTTTCTTGAAAATCGGAATTTCAGCCATCTATTTATTCTAACTAATTATGTTTGGATGATAGAATTGTATAATGAACTAGGATAGCATTTTGATGAAAATGTAACCCCACCCCTTCCCTAAAAGTGCTCTTAAAAGAAATTTCCCAGAGAAATGTTTTAGATAAATGTTGTAGATCTTTGCATGTGTTAGTTTTATATACGGAAGTTTCAAAAAAAAAATAGTCAGAGCCATTTTTGAGGGAAAATTGCGGAAAATGTGAATAAAAATCAATTTAGTAAAGTGGTAAAGTAAACGCACTTCCGGTTATCCGATTTTTTTCAACTCGGAATTTCAACAACATATTTAATTCTAATTAACATTATTTAGATGGCAGAATTGTCTAATAAACTGAAATAGCACTTTAGATGGAAACCTAACCCCACCCCTCCCCCAAAGTGCCCTTCAATGCATTTTCCCGGAGAAATGTTTCTAATAAAAGTTGTAGCTCTTTGTATGTGTGGTTCATGTTTAAAGTTTAAGAAAATCGTCGGAGCGATTTTTGAGAAAATCGCAAAAAAGTAAAAAATCCAACTAGTAAAGTGGTACTTCCGGTTGAGGAATTTTTGACAGATAACGTAGTGTCAGATCCCATGGTGATACCTAAACGGAAAGTCAAGTTTCAACTTTCTACGGTTTTTCGTTTCTGAGCTATGCTGTTCACATACATACACACACACACACACACACACACACACACACACCACACACACACACAGACCATTTGCAAAAACCACTTTTTTTGGGACTCAGGGGACCTCAAAAACGGATATTTACGGTGGGAAAACTCGATATGAAAATTTGACACGATACAATACTTCCTGTTACTAGGAGTAAGAGAAAGTAATAAAAATAAGAATGCCCGAAATTCTTTCTTCTTGAAATTAAGAATGCAATGTTTCACATACATTCACGCTGTTTATTAATAAACACATGTTACATGACCCACATCTTGAAAATAAAAAAATTCACAAGATGAAGAAGCTAGGCACTGATTTATATTTAAAATAAGAGAAAGTAAAAATTATTAAACAGATTAATAATTAAATAAAAATAAAAAAAGAATCATTGAAATTCTATAAATGTATTGTTTATAATATTAATAAATAAAATAAATACTTATTGCGTTATATCAAAAAATAAATAAAAATTTTGTAGATGATAATATTATGCAAACACACAATATTGTATAAGGTAAGTGTAGAGAGATAGATAAACCATGTGCGACCTTAAAAGACTTGTTATAAGCAGCTGTTTATAAGATGTGTATAGATTGTAACTGGCCCAGCCGAACAGCAGGTGCTACAGCGGAGCCCCCCAGTCAGTCAGACGTTTCTCTCTTCTACTCTTCGTGCTGGCTGGCCCACAGCTGCTTTATTATAGAGGCCAACATTCCTGCCAGCTATGATTTCTCTTCTGCTTCGTTTCCATCTCTCTTACTTATTCTAAAATAATTTTTTTTTTTTTAAAAAAATCCTAAAACAGCAACTTTTGATTCTGTTTAGATATTTTTAAATTTTAATTTATTTTTACTTTTTTTGTTTTTGTTTTGTTTTAGAATGCCAAAAGTTTTCCATTTGGTAACTTTTTAATTTTTATATTTATTATTATTTAGAGTTTATTTTATTTATATATTATTATAATACAAAGAGTTGAGAGTTTATCTTAATCCATTATATAAAAGTAAATCATTTATAATTTAATATAAGTTATAAGCTTTAGTTACATAATGGAATTGTTGAAGAGAGAAATTAGGTTTGATTAAATGAACGAGATATGAAGACACTAATATAATGTTTACACTAACTGCACTGGACTTTATAATGAAAATGATAGAATGAATGGTGTGAGTAAAGATATGACATGATGCGATCTACACTTGTATGGTTGTATCTGACAGATCCTTTAGATAGATTCCCCACTGGCTTATATACACAGGTTCTCCCACTCTAGCCAGCCTAAGTCAGAGAGTAGTCACTGTTATCCAGAGAGGGCCTCTTTTCTCTCTGCTGTGGTTACATTATCTTTGCGGTACCATAACAGTTATATTTAGAGAAAGTGAAATGTACCTATATATAAAGAAAAATTTAAACTTGCGTTTTGTTGCTCAAACAACCAAGCCAAACTCCTAGCCATCCTTAAGGCGATTGAATGGATAGAGATGATAGCGTCTAGTTTTCCAAAGACAAGGACTGCTGAGATAAATACAGATAGTGGAGATATCTCTGGCTATATTAAATGATCATGGAAATCATAACTCCATGGCAGATTTGATTAGATCAAAATTGAAAAGGTTGAGAATGGGAATTGGGCTGGATAATAAATCTGGAATGGGTCTGGGATGGCAATGAAGGTAATGAAGTAGCAGATAGTTTAGCTAAATAAGCGGTTTTTTAGACCCTGACCTGACCATCTGCTATACAAAGGTACCTCTCTTAGTTATGTGAAGAGAGAGGCTGCAAAGAAAAGTCAAGAAATGTGGGAAAAGTTGAGTGGCAAAATACTTGCAAAGGTGAAGTAATTAAAAGTTTCTTCCCAACACAGTTGCTTTGAGGAACAAGATCGATTCCGTACCGTCTCTTACTAACTAACTAATGGCACTTACCGGTCACGGGAAAAATAAATCATATTTATTTAGATTTAAAATAATAAACAGCCCTGGATGTTGATGTGGTAGTTACTTCCGCTGAGGTGGAAAGCATCGGAGACATTTTCCTGGTAATCTGCTTAATTTTTGTCGTCACCTGACCTGACCTCCTGAACTGATACAGTTTTACAGAGTGTGTAAAACTTAATTTGCTCTGTGCAAGTCTGTGTTGTCACATTGTCTGAAAAACGCATCCTGAAGATGGGCGAACACCCGAAACCGGTCGATGACCACAAAATGAAGCAGGCTACCACGGAAAATGTCTCTGAGTCCTGGATGTGTTTGTAAGTAATAGCTTGGTTGCCCAAACGTGGCACCATATAATTTTCGACAGCCCATATTTTTTTTTTTTTTTTTTGAGGCAAATAGAGCGGAATTAATAAAGGAGGTGGATTCAGGAAGGAAAAGGATGGCCAGCAGCTCGGAATTTGTTAATTTCAATATTCAATGATGTTTCAGTTCATGATGTTTCTCAACAAAATTGACCTAAATTTATTATAAATTGTTTGCTAGTTTCATTGCATTATTATATCTTCTTAGTCTTTGTTATTCTTAATTTAATTGTTTCATATCTAGTTTATGTAATCAACTTCAAATTGCTATTGTCTTTACATTAAATAATAATAATAATGATAATGATAAATGTTAAATTAATATTTTGAATTATAATGTTAAATGCTTGTAATCATGATGGGGACAGGCAGAATAATAAACTCCTCAGCTGTAGGGCTGCTGGAGCTGTGAAAAAGAAAAAAACAAAAAAAAATCATTTATAAAAATAACTGCTATTATATCAAAGATATTTTCCGTGATTGCCTGCTTCTTTTTGTGGTCATCAACCGGTTTCGAGCTTCGTCCATCATCGGGATGCATTTGTCAAACAAACAGTGTGATAACATAGATTTGCACAGAACAAATTTAGTTGATACACTGATACACTCAGGCGGAACGCCCGAAACCGGTCGATGACCACAAAAAGAAGCAGGAGGCTTTCATGGAAGATATCTCTGATGCTTCCCAGCATCAGATATCATAACCGATTATCATAACACTCTCTTACTGCAATTATAGAATAATGTAATTGGCAAATTATATGATCGTATATGATTATTTTTATCCGTCGTGTAAGCATGATGCTTCTTCATTTTCACCTGGTTCTGTGGCTTTTCCGGGTTTCTTACCCATAAGAATTCATACATAATTTTTTACTTTCTCTTACCCTTTCTTAGTAAGAGGAAGTATTGTAATCGTGTCAAATTTATTATATCGAGATTTCACCGGAAATAAATGTTCTGAAGTTCCCTGAATCCAAAAAAGGTTTTTTTTTTTTTAGAAAAATGGCCTCTGTGTGTGTATTTGTGAGCAGCATAACTCAAAAACGAAAAATCGCAAAAAAGTTTAAACTTGATATCCCGTTTAGGTATCACCATTGTATTCGCCAGTAACTTATCTGTAAAAATTTCTCAACCGGAAGTACCATTTTATTGATTTTTTTTTTTTTTCACTTTTTTTGCGATTTTCTTGAAAATGGGTCCAACGATTTTTTTTATTGAAATTTATATATCAACTACAGATGCAAAGAGTTTAAAACTTTTATTTTTGTAACATTTCTCCGGAGCAAAAATTCATTTAAGGGCATTTTTGCGGGGAAGTTGAGTAAAGGTTTTTTTCTAAAGTACTATTTCAGTTTACTACACAATTCTATCATCTATGTAATATTAAATATGTGGTTGAAATTCCGAGTTTGAAGAAAATCGGATGAGCGCAAGTGCGTTTTTATTGCTCCAACGATTTTTTTCAAACTAAGTATGCGAACTACACATATAAAGAGCTACAAACTTGTATTTGAAATATTTCTCCGGGTAAACTCATTTAAGAGGGGGCTTTTTGGTGGTGTGGTAGGATTATGTTTGCCTCTAAAGTGCTATCTTAGTTGATTATACAATTCTACCATCTAAACAAATGTAATGAGAAATAAATAAGATTGCCACAATTCAGAGTTTCAAGAAAATTAGTAAACCGGAAGTGCGCTATTACTGAACAGTTTTTACAAACGAATTTCATTAAATTTGGTATACTAACACTATAAAATTTTTTCAATTTCAAATCATATCCTTGTTTTAAATAGGTCAGTAAGGATGGAGCACATGGATACATCGGATCCACTTGCCCAAACACCCATGCATCTGATGACGAATTGTTTGGGTTGTGAGGAGATTAGGTTTAGGACCTTCCGCCGGAATAGGATATCGGTAGAGGATCTTAAGCTGTGTCCTTTTAAGGTTTTGGTCCGATTTGTTCGGTCTGTGGTGAAACTTAGATGGTTAAAACCTGGGACTGGATTTTCGTTCTAGTCCCAGTGGTTGTTATTCTTTAGGGGTAGCTATATGGGCCCTGGGAGGCTTTGGATCGCGTAGGGTTTGCCCTCCCCTTTTGTGAATAATAATAATAATAACACTATAAAATTTGTTAATTACAATTTTGAAAACTGGAGTAAGAGAAAGTTGTGTGAGTGTTTCACACCAGATTTTTTTTTTTTAAATATAACATTATTAGTAAAATCCAAATCTTAATGATTTTTGTCGAAATCTTTTTATCTAAATTCTGTTAAAATCATCTTTGGTATATCTTAATTTATTTATGAAGATATTTGTAATCAGATTTAATATAGCGCAAGTTTTTCCCCAAGCTTAAGATGCTAAAGGATTTTGTAACTTTGTAAACAAACCAACTCTGTAAAATTCTATGTTTTCTTAATCAAGCAATATTTTAAGATTTATGTTTTAAAATAATATTAAATTAATAAGATTTTAAATTTTGAAAATGTAAATAGTTTCTAATTTAAGTATTTTAAGATATTTAAATATAAATTTTCAAGAAATATATTACATTGTTGTATCTGATAATGACGTAATCTAAGTGAAAAATTTGTATGCACATTTTGCATTGGAAATAGAATTCTTAGGAACGATAGTTGAGTTTTTTACAACACCTGGCGCTGCAGTTTTTTTATTGTCCTGCACGATTGGCTAGATCAGTCACGTTTGTCGATTCTGCATTTTTTTTTTTATTCCAGTCCGACAACTTAGGGACAATGTTTTTTTTTATTCTAATATTTTTGTTTTTTAATTATTATGTTAATTGGGACCTGGTTGGAGGGGGGGGGGGGGGGGATTTGTTAAAATAAAAATAATTCATGATAAAATACGTGTGTACTTTTTAATGTCAACTATTAACAATGTTCAAACTTAAAACATACAAAGGAGTCATAAGAGTTTGAGTTGCGTATATATAAAAATAATTCATGATAAAATACGTGTGTACTTTTTAATGTCAACTATTAACAATGTTCAAACTTAAAACATACAAAGGAGTCATAAGAGTTTGAGTTGCGTATATATCTTTCTAAACACTACATTACCGGATGTACCAGAATGAATTTGACGGAACTTGTACGGTTGCTTTAAGTTTCACCTGACAGACGTTTACTTGCTCATTCAGAAGTTTGTTAAAATATGATTATTTTCATCCTATTAAACCCTTTCATATACACACGCACACGCACACATACACACATGTTAAGGTGAGTGAGAATGACTCAAAGAGCCTGCAATGGTGACATATGTGATAGCTGATGTAACGGCAAGAGAGAGAGCACAAGCCCGACCGAGAGAAAACAGACTCTCTCTGAATACTCTCTCACTTAAGCAGGCTAGAGTGAGAAACCTGTATATAAACCAGTGAGAGATCTAGACATGGATCTATCTTATCAGATTCAACCATATACAATCACATTGTGTCATAACTCTACTCTAACCCCTTATTCTATAAAATCATTACTAGTCCAGTGTAGTTTGTGTAAGCTTATAGCCATATTATAACAGTGTCCTCATATCTCGTCTAATTAATCAATCTTAATTTCTCTCCTCATCAACTCCCCATTATTCTCTCGGTCGGGCTTGTGCTCTCTCTCTCTCTCTCTCTTGCCGTTACAGTGATATATACATGATACAGCGCACTCACAGCCAAACTCTGGACATATCATTATCGTACCTACTTACTCGCGGGATATACTTTGAGGGACGACTTCATATTTCACACAAACACTCCATGCAAAAAAAAACAGAGCAATAGATTTTCTAAACAGCAGTTGAATTGTCTTTGAAATGTGATTGGTGATAGTATTTTTGTTGTGGCGTGAGCGGTTTAGTAAAAGGGCTTGTAAGTATGTTTGAGGTAAAGATAGAAGTATTAAGAAATAATCAAGAGATCACACAGCTTTTAAAATAGATACATTATTCTCTAAGAGAAATTAAGTTACTTTAAAATATTACAATAATAAGCTTACGAGGGCTGCTATTTATATTTCTGGCCTTGGTAACACTGATTGTTGCTAGGCACCAGCTGATGTTTCCAGTGCAACCTTCACATTGTTAAACATAACCTCAACCAAAACATTTTGTCATTTCATTGTTGTTAGTGTTAGTGATAGCAGGTTGAAAAAGTGATCTTAGGAGAAAATGGAATTAACTCGTGAACATTTTCGTGCAATAATTTTTCATAACTTTCGACGTGACACGACAACAGTGCACAGATGAACTTAATTCCTTATATGGTAATGAAGCACCTTCTTACAGCACCATTAAAAAGCTGGTATAACGAATTCAATCGTGGCCGACGATCACTCCAGGACGAATCCCGTGAAGGTCGTCCAACAACGGTTGTTGTGCCAGAAAACGTCGATGCTGTGCATGAGCTAATAAAGCATGATCGTCATGTAACATATCGCGAGATTGAAGCATCTTTAGGCATTAGTATGACAAGCATCAATAAGATTTGCATGAACATTTGCATGTGAAAAAGGTTTGTTCGCGTTGGATACCGCATAACCTGACAAACGCACAAAAGGATGCTCGTGTTGATTGGTGCAAGAAAATGTTGAAGAAATTCGCTCAAGGTGCATCAAAAGCAGTTTATAATATCTGCACAGGTGACGAATCATGGATATACTCATATGATCCTGAAACAAAACAGCAATCCACCGTATGGGTCTTTCAAGACGAGCCCAACCCAACCAAAGTTGTTCGTGGAAGAAGCACATCAAAGCAAATGGTTGCCTGTTTCTTCGGCATTACCGGTCATGTGGCGACTGTGCCATTAGAGGAACGTAAGACGGTCAATTCGGAATGGTACACCACTATTTGTTTGCCAGAAGTCTTTGAGAAACTTCGGGAAAAGTCAAAGAAAAGACGCATCATTCTGCATCACGACAATGCGAGCTGCCACCGATCGGCTGAAACAATGGAGTTTTTGACAGGGCAAAACATTGAATTGATGGGTCATCCACCGTACAGCCCTGATTTGGCACCTAATGATTTCTTTTTGTTCCCGAACATCAAGAAAAAACTACGTGGACAACGGTTTCCTACTCCTGAAGAAGCAGTTGCTGCATTCAAAACCCATGTTTTAGAAGTACCTAAATCGGAGTGGAAAAAGTGCTTTGAAAATTGGTTCCAACGCATGCAAAAGTGTATTCATCTTCATGGGGAATATCTTGAAAAACAATAAAATCGATTTTGTCTTTAAATGCTTGTGTTTTCATCCTTAGGCCACAAATATAAAGAGCAGCCCTCGTATAATAAACTCTTATAACTTAAAGCTGGTACAGTTCTGATGTGTTCTCCTTGGTGTCTACAACAAGTCTGGCCTGGAAAGAATCTTCTCTTTTGTTCGTTCAGTTCCTCCCCTTGAGGAGAAGGGGGTAGTATAATGGGCATCAAGGTTGATAACCTGTCCTTTTTTACCTGGGCTGTCCTTTTGCAAGGGAATTGTTATCACAATTCTTGATATTTTTGATTTTTTTATAACTTTATATATTTCTATGTTTCTTGCATCCATCACATCTTAGTAACCAATGATTTTAGCCAAATGTGTTTCATGGCATGTGTATTTGTGGAATATTTTGAAAATGTAATAGGATCTGAAGTGTGGAGAAACATAAAAATGAATCAGTCTAGGTTACTCGCTCTCTAGGGTAGATTACAGTGGGAGATTCTGTATATACACTAGCCGAGCTAGCCCTAGAGGAAAACAGTTTTTATAAACACTTTTAAGATCAGTAATAACAACCAATCAGCAATCTTCTACGTTTCTCATCACTCAGCCAATTTGTCTCTATTATAATCCTTCGCTAACTAACTTCCATTATACTTGTAAAGTCCTTGCAGTTTATGTGTGTGTTCTCTCATTATATATAGTGTGTTCAACATTTCTTTAATTTTCACCATTCTCTTGAATTCTTTCTCCAATTCTCATATCCATTATGAAAACAAAATATTTCAGGAACTAAACATTGCAGTAAGCTCGAAACTTTATATTCCTTGCAGTTTACTACCGCAACTGACACGAAGTTCAGAAAGAAAAAAAAAATTGTTAAAAGAAACAACGTTTCTCTGTAAAGTGCTATTTTAAGTTTGTCATACAAATCCATTAAATCTGATATACAGAGACCTTTCACTTTTGTTTGAAAATTTTTTCGAGAAAGTTCATTTAAGTGAGTCCATTTTAATTTTTTTTTTATTTTTTTTGGGAGCAGTCTTCCATCTTCCATCCTTCTGACATGATCATCCATCTTTTCCTTATGTCACTTTTCGAGGAGTGTGCTCTGACTCAATCAGCTCTCTTCTGTCCTTGAGGCACATTTATGCAAAACACCTAATCATCCAGGACATCCACACACAAATGTATAATTTGAAAAAGGAAGGGACTAATGTCTCAATTTATTTGGGTACCTGGCCACGCTGGAATTTGCGGAAATATTACTGCTGATGCAGCAGCAAAGGAAGCAGCAAATATGGAAGTTACAGTGGAGAGAAGCATGCCTGCCGAAATAGCTCGTAAAATTAAGACCCATGTGTACCAAAATTGGCAGCAAGTGTGGAGTGTTCTTTCTGTAAATAATAAATTAAGAACAATTAAAGGTACTGTGCAGACCTAGGACTCTTCCAGTAGATCTATCAGGAGATAGGAGGTAGTAGTGGCTCATTTGAGGATCGCACATACATGGCTGACCCATGGTTACCAGATGTGTGGCGATCCTATCCCAATTTGTAGTCCATGTAATGTCCCATTTTCCGTCCAGCATATTATCATTGCTGGACCAACTACATAGGCAACAGAATAATATTCCAAACTCCTTAACCGAGGCTTTGAAAAATGAACCAGCTAATGTAGACAGGGTAATAAAATTTATAAAAGATATAGAAATCTTTATGGCAAGATTTGAAGAAATCTATCAAGTGTAAATACTTTGTATATAATTTATAAAATATTTTAACTTTAGGTTTAGAATTAAAGGGACCATAGGAATATAGAGTACTCTACCCCGATATAGAATAGTGTATTAATAATAAATATAAATAAATAATGCGTTTATTTATCAAACAAAATTTATGACAATCTAGGAAAAAGAAAAATAAGCAAAACACAATAGAGTGAACTCCGTCTGCATGAGTTGCAATACACAATAATGAAACTTAAACTAATAAACAAATTGATAGAACTAATACACTTAATAAAGGGAGTCTCGAAACAAAGTTATGACAAAATAAAAATTTTTCTACAAATAAAGAATTGTAAGAAATAATAAATACAATAATAATAAAAATAATAATAATTAAATTTATTATTTAATGAGGGGAGATAATAATTAAATGAATTTAACTTCTATATAGTGAGGCACTAACACACATTACATTCCTTATATCTAATTAAAAGTAAAAAATCAAAAATCAAATTCTTGTATTAAAAAATTTCTATAACTAAACGCATCCCTTAAGAATAAACAAAGCATTCTCCAGTTTTTACCATTTGAATATTCACAAAGTTCTACCTGTGTGAGTATTTTTTTGTTGAAATATTTAATTCTGTAGGGAGCTAAAATAGGGCAAATGGCCACAAAGTGCGATACGTCTTCTATTTCTCGTAAATTGCACATCGAGCAAAGCTGACAATCATCACTATTGAACAATTTGTATTTCAAATTTAGAGCTTCACATCTAGACTTTAAAATGAGCTTCGCATCAGCGAATGAATTTGTACTAATGTAATTGCAATCATAGCTCAGCTTAGAATATAACTTATGGTATAAGGCCTGCCTGGCCTTGCTTTCTGCATCTAATTTGTCGTTCAGCTCTAGTTTGGATATAATCTTATTCAGATTTGACTGCCAAACCTCCAAAGACTCAACTTTAAAATCTGGTAACGAAATATGAAACTGTGAACATAATATACCTTCCAGTCTTCAAACCAAAATAAATTTTTAGCGATTACTTTCATGGCAATAATTCTGGGCAATCTAGACTCTGGTAATTTAAGTAGTTTTAAAATATAATTAAAATGTAATTTTAAAGAATAGTGTATTATTGAGGTTTAGAATGAACAAATGGCGTGAATGTAACGATTGGGATTAGATGTATTTATTGGCGTGATTGTAGTTGTGAATGGATAATTGAATGAATGTGTACGATGTATAAATGCAGTGAAAGAGGGAGCCAATCTTGGCCAGGGATGGCAAGTTCCAACATTATATTTAGTACTGAAATATGTATTTTCTTTCGAGAGCCATCGCATAAGAGGTGGGAGGGTCTGAAAAAAAAAAAAACTTCTCGAAGAGCCATTTAATTCGATAATAGACCTCCAAGTTTAGATTCAAATATAACATTGAAGACATAACTAAACATCTAGTTAGAGAATTATAAATTTGTAGAAATTTTATCATTCATAAACTACGTAAATTGCATTAAGAGAAAGTCATGTGAGTGTTTCATATCAGAAGTTTTATTTTTTTTTACTTTCTCACAATTTTGTTTTAAATAAAATAGAAATAGATTCAAATAATAATGACAGATCTTCTTTATAATGTATACAATTAAGATCTATGTGTGCCAGGTATAAAGAAAATCTTTGATATTTATATAAATATTTCATGCACCAACCCCCCAACCCCCAAATTACGATTTTTACATTGATTAACATAACAGATGTTTGGGCAAGGAATATCAATTATACGTTGCGAATTCTTAAAGCAAAAAAGCAAAAAAAACAAAAACAAAAAAAATAAGACACACACACATTTATGGAGCGGCGACTTGTGTTTGCAGAAAATCTTTTCCGGTACTCGTTTTATTGTATATGAGAAACCGGTTCTATAATAATCTACCATCACAAAATGGTCAGCAGTTTCACGTTTGTTACTGCTTTATAGGTCAAGTAATTTTAAAGGAAGATAGACATATATAACTTTGGAGAAAGGTATGTAGTATAAAATTATATACGTACTTCTCCAGTGCTCTCTATAGGCGTTGGTGGGAGGGCGCAAGTTGTATTCACGTTATAACAGTATACTGTGTTTTTTTTTTTACTTTCTCTTACTCCTAGTAAGAGGAAGTATTGTAATCGTGTAAAATTTTTTCTATATCGAGTTTTCACCGGAAATATCCGTTTTGAGGTCCCCTGAGTCCAAAAAAGAGGTTTTTTAGCAAATGGTCTGTGTGTGTGTCCGTGTGTATGTGTATCTGAACAGCATAGCTCAAAAAACACGAAAAACTGTAGAAAGTTGAAACTTAATATTCCGTTTAGGTATCACTATGACATCTGACAGTGGGTCATCTGTCAAAATTCCTCAACCGGAAGTACCACTTTACTTGGTGTTTTTTTTTTTTTACTTTTTTGCGATTTTACTTTTTGGCTCCAAGTTTTTTTTTAAACTTAGTATATCAACTAACATATAAATAGCTATAACTTTTATTTGAAACATTTCTCTGGGAAAATTCATTTAAGGGCAGTAATGGGGGAGGGAGTGGGGTTAGGTTTTCATCTAAAGTGTTATTTCAGTTTATTAAACAATTCTATTATCTAAATAATGTTAATTAAAATTAAATATGTTGTTGAAATTCTGAGTTTACCACTTTACTAAATGATTTATTCATTTGTTCGCAATTTTCTCAAAAATGGCTCCGACGATTTTCTTAAAACTTCGTATATAAACTAAACATGCAAAGATCTACAACTTTTATTAAAAACATTTCTCTGGGAAAATTCATTTAAGGGCACTTTTTTTAGGGGAGAGGTGGGGGTTATGTTTTTCTCTACAATTGATTATACAGTTCTATCATCCATATAATAAAATTAATTAGAAATAAATAGATGGCCAAAAATTCCGAATTTTAAGAAATTTAATTAACCGGAAGTGCGTTTTTACTGAAACAGTTTTTTTTTTTCAGTTTTCGACGAATTTCGTTAAATTTGGTACAAAAAACTATAAAATTTATCAATTATAATTTTGTGAACAGGAGTAAGAGAAAGTTGTGTGAGTGTTTCACGCCAGATTTTTTTTTTTTAATAGATAATTATTATTATTATATCACAAAACTAAATTCTTAAAATTTTTGAAAAAAAATAAATATTTGATAAAAGATTTATTTAGAAAAAAAGCTAATCAAATAGGGCGGCAGCTGAACTGGTATTAGATAAGTTTGTTGGAGATGTAGACGCGTGTATGCTTATCTCGTTCGTTACTGTTAGGAATCTAATGTAAAGAAGAGCGGTCACAATAAAGTAAATACGTAATCTAATCTAGTTGTTGGAGCGTTTATTGAGTATGTACTTAGGTGGACTCACCATAAGACCAATTAATTATTGAAATGTCAGTGTCCTTTTCACCATATGACCCACCTTTAAACGGAGCAGAAACACTCACATACTTAAACTGGTAGGAAACACTCGCATTATTACTTTCTCTTACTCCCTAGTAAGAGGAAGTATTTATTGTAATCGTGTCAAATTTTCGATATCGAGTTTTCACCGGAAATATCCGTTTTGAGGACCCCCTGACTCCAAAAAAATGGTTTTTAGCAAATAGTCTGTGTGTGTGTTCCGTGTGTATGTGTATTTGAACAGCATAGCTCAAAAACGAAAAACCGTAGAAAGCTGAAACTTGATATTCCGTTTAGGTATCCCCATGCGATCTGACTGTGCGTTATCCGTCAAAATTCCTCAACCGGAAGTACCACTTTACTAGTTGATTTTTTTACTTTTTTGCGTTTTTCTCAAAAATGGCTCCAAGGATTTTCTTTAAACTTGCTACATCAACTACACAACTTTTATTTGAAACATTTCTCTGGGAAAATTCATTAAGGGCACTTTTAGGAGAGGGGTAGGGTTACAGCTTCCTCTAAAGTGGTATCATACTTGATTATACAACTCTATCATCCAAATGAAATTAATTAGAAATAAATAGATGGCCAAAATTCCGAGTTTGAAGGAAATCAGTAAACCGGAAGTACGCTTTTACTGAATAGTTTCTTTCAGTTTTCGACAAATTTCATTAAATTTGGTACACAAACTATAAAATTTTCAATTATAATTTTGAGAACTGGAGTAAGAGAAAGTTGTGTGAGTGTTTCACACCAGAGTTTTTTTTTTTACCTCCCCCCCCCCTCTTGAATTAATACAATATATTATAAAGTGAACTTGAAGTTTTACATATTTGTCCTATTTAGTACCATTCACTATAAAACATGGTTTTCTCTTACTAGGATTAAGAAAAAATTAAAAATAAAAAAATCTAGTGAGACTTACTTACGCAACTTTCTCTAACTGCAATTAATAAAATATTTAATTAGTACATTTTCATTAAAATTCAATGTTTTTAATGGATCTTAATGTTATTGAGATAATAAAAAGTAATGCCATAGATTGTACTAAACTGGGTACTTCAGGGGGAATGTTTAACTATCCCTCAGAACCCACAGAAAAATATTTTCAAATAAAGGTGATAGCCATTTATGTATTTAGATAGTATTTATGAAGTTTAAAGAAAATCATGAAAAACTGAAGAAAAAAAAATAAATAACGTAAATATCAGTTGCATTTCCGGTTGATAGATTTACACTGAAAAAACTTCCGGTCTGATACTAGGGAGGTATCTAAATCAAATTACTAAATTTAAACTTCCTGCGATATTTTTTACATTCTCTTATTTTCTAGTAAAGAGGAAGTATTGTAATCGTGTCAAAATTTTCTATATTGAGTTTTCACCGGAAATAACCGTTTTGAGGTCCCCTGAGTCCAAAAAAGTGTTTTTTTAGCAAATGGTCTGTGTGTGTGTGTGTGTGTGTGTGTGTTTGTATATATATGTTGAGCATAGCTCAAAAACGAAAAAACCGTAGAAAGTTTGAAACTTGATTTTACGTTTATGTATCATCAAGTATGGGATCTGACGGTGCGTTATCTGTCAAAATTCCTCAACCGGAAGTACTACTTTACTAGTTTTTTTTGTTTACGATTTTTAGGGATTTTCTCCAAAATGGCTCCAACCATTTTCTTTAAACTTGTTAAGTATATCAGCTACACATACAAAAGAGCTACAACATTTATTTGAAGCATTTCTCCGGGAAAAATTCATTTTAGGGCACTTCTGTTGGGAGGGGTAGGTAGGGTTAGGTTTTCATCTTAACTGCTCTATTTAAATTTATTAGACAATTCTGTCATCTAAACAGTATTAATTAGTATTAAATATGTTGTTGAAATTCCGAGTTTGAAAAAAAAAATCGGATAACCGGAAATGCGTTTGTTTTTTAACACATTTCCTTTTGCTTTTAACACTTTACTAAATAATGTTTTTCCAATTTTTCGCGATTTTCACAAAAATGGCTCCGATGATTTTCTTGAAACTTCGTATATAAACTAAACATGCAAAGATCTACATCTTTTATTTAAAATATTTCTCTGGGAAAATTTATTTAAGGGTACTTTCAGCGAAAAGGGGGGGAGGTGTTATTGCTCTAAAGTGGTATCATAGTTGATTATACAATTCTATCATCTAGATTAAAATTAATTAGAAATAAATAGATGGCCAAAATTCCAAGTTTTAAGAAAATTAGTAAACCGGAAGTGCGCTTTTACTGAACAGCTTTTTCAGTTTTCGACGAATTTGTTATATATTTGGTACACAAACTCTAAAATTTGTCAGTTATCATTTTTGAGAATTGGAGTAAGAGAAAGTTGTGTGAGTGTTTCACACCAGATTTTTTTTTTTTTTTTTTTTATTTAAAGCGCATCAACATCTATGGTCCTCCCGGAACCTTCTTAGTGCACTGCCGGCCTCCGGACAGTGTTCTCTCGTTACAGACAACACTGTCCATCACCGGACAGTGAGCTGTAGAGGCTCCTAGGAAGAAAAAAAAATCTAAGGGTAGCCCAGCTGGACTCGGACCCGGATCCTCCACGTGGGAGTCCAGTACGGTAACCACTTAGCTATACCTTTCCCTAAACATTCCCTAAAAACATTTACCCGGGGGACCTCATGCCATGTTTTTCCAATGAATACTCATTTCCAAAAATTTGAATATACTGCATTAAAAGAATGTAAAAATTGATTGTATGTGGTCCAAAGGGGGGAATTACGATTTATTTTAATTTTTTTTTCAATATATTTTGCCGGTTGCTTTAACCAACTTTAATTTTTAAACAATTAAAGTGTTGAATATGTGGCTGGGTCCGTAATGTTGGATAGTATAATGGTGTTGATGAGGAGAGAAATTACTTTAGATTAATTAGACGAGATATGAAGACACTGTTATAATATAAGTTTACACAAACTGCACTGGACTTTTAATGATTTTATAGAATAAAGGGTTAGAGTAATGACACGATGTGATGTATATGGTTGAATCTGATAGATAGCTCCCCACTCTAGCCACTCCCCATTGGTTCTCCCCACTCTAGCCTGCTTAAGTCAGAGAGTACCAGAGAGAGTCTGTTTTCTCTCTCTTGCCGTTACATATAACATCTATCATTTTATCCGTCGTTTTGGTTCTGACCGGTTTCGGATTTGGATCTGACGAATAAAATCATAGAAATTGAAATGTTATTCAAATATATGGAAGAATATGGAAAAATTGGTATAATGTCGAGAACTGTAATAAGTTTCATACATGTCCCGTGTCCTCTTTAGTATTAAGTGGAAATATAGTGTGCTGGTCAGATTTTCTCAATTTCGAAAATCTACTATACTTCCTGTTATAGCACACAAAAAAAAAAAGGAAAGAACATGAAAAATCCAACAAAGTACCAGATTGTAAATAAATAATATTTATATCCGAACAGTTTTCCGAAGTGTTTTCAAGGTGCAAAAGAACATTACTAAATCTTCATACCCGAATGAAATATTACTGCTTCTTTTTTACCCTTCCCCTTTTGTTCCTTTCCCTTTTCTCTAAGACCTTTCTTCGTCTTACTACATTCTTAGAAAATTTCTCCCTAAGGACAGATTTTCACAATAGTTTCCAGTTTTTACCAGCATCTCCTAATATCATTATTTTTATCTTTTGTTTGCGGCCTTAAAGTAAGAAGATTTACCCAGTTAGCAAATACATTTTGTTACTTTCTCCCATTTATGTTTTTCTTCCTGTAATCCAATAAAAGAATGCTCTGACAATCCTATCAAATCCTGTTTTTTTTGTTTTTTTTTTATTTTATTTTTTTCATAGTAAGTACATGTTTTTTTGAGGTCTTTTGGTTTTGAGATTGATCTGATCGTGAATATATTTAAAACATATTTTTTTTAAAATGGTGATCTTCTTCCCCTAAATTTGTTATGATAGATTACTTGAGTTACAAAAACAATGAAAATTTACTCGTTAAATCTGGTGCCCTTTATTTCTGATTCCAAAGATTACTTTCTTATTATATTTGAAATTGGGTGCTGATGATTTGTGGCTTGCCTAAAATCCAAGACTATTACATCATATATTTTCTCAACTCCACGGAATCATTGACTAAATAATCTGATCTACCAGGATATATCTTAGAACTATTTCTTCAATCTATAATTTAACTTTTAAAGAAACGTCACTAGTTTAGGTTTAGTTGAAAATTATTATTAGTTAGTTAATGGAATGTTAAATTAATAAGAAAAGAATATAATATTGTAACGCTGCCGGTAGTGCCATCTAGGGGAAGAAGCAGGCACCTCAAGTTCTTCTCGTGGTCGCTGGGAAGCGCTAGCGGAGCGCTTCTAGATTGTTCTACAGCGGTCTGCCACGGTTTACCGCGCCCTAGAATGTTCGAGAAGCTTCCAGAACCTTCTTCAATGGTATAAATAGGAGAAGAATAGCTCGAGTGGAGTCAGTCTTGTTACAAATAAGAGTGCGCGCATGTTAAAAGTGAATAAAAAGTGAACTGAGAAAACTTTTGTTGGTTTATACAGTGTATTTCATTGTTTTATTTGTAATTTATTGTGTTGAACAATAAATTAGTGTTGTTAAGCGGCCTCTACACGGTCAATAGTATTGACAATAATATTGACCGTGTAAGGTGAAAAAATTGTATTGATGGTCGGTATTGATGAGAGTATTGATGAAATCCGGATTTTCTGATTTTCGTGTATCAATACTGAAAATTGGAGGGGATATTGACAATAATATTGACCGTGTAGGGGGTGGCGCCAATATTTCCATCAGTAGTTTTATACAACGTTGAAACTAACCTCAACAACAGTGATACAAAACCTTACAAAGGTACTTTGGAAAGATTTGTGTATTAAAAGTAAAACTTCAATCATACATTTTTTTAAAGGTGATTGTAATTTTTTTCAAAGTCTTGTAAGACATATATAAAGGTTTCACAGGTTTCTATTACAGCTTTGCTGATAGTTGTTGGGGGACATTATGACTGAAAACTTGTAAGTCTTCAAAATTTCTTCCTGTGGCCAAGTACCTCAGGGTTAAGGCTAATCTTTCCCTAACACTTATACTTTCTCTCATATTTCTGTCCTGTCTTTTCAAAAATGGTTCAACCATCTGTAACAGTTTGTTAAAGGTAGGTTCATCCATTCGAATGTAGTTCTTGAAATCTTCAACATCGTAGAAGCTGATTTCCTTCAAAAGTACTAAATGAGAATATTCATCTCTCTTCTTCAACCATTCTTTCATCCAGTGTTTGCGTTTCACTTGACGAGTAGTGGCAAACGCAAAAGTAATAGCTACGCAACCTTTTATACGATTATTCATTTTTTGAAAGGGAAAAAAACCACCAAAAAAACCGAGTAAAACCACGTAGATTCACTCGCCTAGTGGCAGAAATAGTAAGTACTGAGCAAAGTTATTGACAAAAATATTGATCGTGTAAGGTAATGAAGCATTGAGACCGGTTAGCACGAGTATTGATGGTTATATTGTCAATACCAATACTGTGACAATATATTGACTGAATAGGGGCCGCTTTAGAAGTTTAGTGTGTTTTATCTAAACCGAACCCACTTGCAACTAGTTGCAGTAGCTAGTTTGGAAAAACGTTATAATATAGTCCAGATAAGATTACATGTAATAAAAACTCTTACGATACTAAGGTTAGATTTGTTCAAGATACCGCTTACTTACCACATTATATCATATGTATTTTACTTTTTGTAGTTTGTCCCGTTAGTCCTGTTTTTAAAGATTTTCAAAATACTTATTTAAAGCCCACTTTACGCGAAAACTATGAAGTAAATTATTTAATTTATAATATACTTATTTTATTAGATTTAACTTCTTTATCTCAAATGAATAAGGTTTATCTTTATATTATAAAAGCTTAAGAGAGAAGAAAATTTATTTTAAATATGTAATTAAAAAATTAACTATTATTTTTAGCCCTTAAAAGATAAAGCAAAATAATTACTTTTTACCTTTTCATGTTCGTGGTCAAATTTACGTAATTGAGTTTTGAGATGCTCTGAGTAAAAAATAGTGAGTGTCGTTCCCCCTATTCTGTGCTTGTTCAATCATGGTATTTTGTTTTGGTATTAATATCACGGTCTGATACAAAGTTTTCAAAAAAGAAAATCCATCAACCGATAGTGAGAATTTTCTAATTTTTTTTTTTTTAGCTTTTCGCAATTTTCTTGAAAACGGCTCCAATATCTATCATACTTTTATTTTGAAACATTTTCCAGAGAAAATTGATTTTTTTGTGTGTGCATTCTGGGGGAATAGTAGCGGTTAAACTTTTCCTCTAAAGTACGATTTCTGCACTATGACAACCGGAAGTGTGCGATTTTGCAGAATATATTTTTTGAGTTTTTTTTTTCGAATTTTCTTGGAAAAATGACTATAATGATTTACTTTTAAATTTAGAATACTAACAGCACAGAATTAAACATCATATTACATTTATTTGTAACATTTTTTTTGAAAGAGTTAATTTTTGGATAGTTCTGCGGAATTTGTAGCGTTAAATTTCAAATAATATGGGATTGATACAGTGTTATTGGTGCTCTCTCTTCAAGACCACAATGTAACTCTAGGGGATTGGGGGAAGTGAAAGGGCACGTTGCACTGTGATCTACACGGTCTATTGTGCTATGTCCCTCGGGTAGCCTACATCACTCTTTAAGGTGCCATGGGCGAGCCTGTCGCCTACATCACCCCCACCAGGTTAAGATCCCTAAAGAATCTTAATATCCTGGAAGGCTCTAAGAGGTATGTTCCCCTCCTCCTCCTGGGAACTACCCAGGTTACTGAATCTTCTCTGAATGGCAGCATCGCAGTCCGTTAGATGTATTGAAGTTATAGGAGTTTCCCCACTGAATCTGCAAATGCTGTCACTCTCCAAGCCCACTTGCTGGGGCCGATCCATGCTTCCGATCTCGCTGGGTTTTAATTCCCCAAGGAGATCTTTGTCTGCCCCTTAGTTATGGGAGGGAGTTCCAGACCTCCTTGTTTCTTTCTCCTTCTTGAGTTCCTCTAGTAGAGGCTGTCGATGACCCATAAAATGGTTCAGGACCCAGAAGTAAGATGCAGCACCTTTTCCTTGCCAAAGGCCTTCGGCCATCTCAATACCCTTCCACACCAACATGGCCTGGCACCCAAAAGAGGGTGACTTCATTCTCTATGCCCAGGTCATTAAGCTTACCTAGGCATTCCCTAAGCCATTTTAGAGCTTATAACATGGGAGCTCAGTGCTCTTAACGGCTGCCTAACTATCGGAAAGCATTACAATCTCTTGGTTCCGGTTTTCCCCTATATAGGTTAAATTGAGTCTATAATGTGTTTGTGAAGGAGAGAAAATGGTTTGGTTTGAATGAACAAACTAGAAGTGAAGTTAAACTCTGTGTAATGTTATTAGTGACACTGACTGCCTGGACTTTACACTAAATATATAGAATGGTAGAGAGGTAAAGAGTAAGTAGATGACAGTTATGACTGCTGTATGAACTCTGCTATAAGACTTGTATCTTTCCCGTCGTTGTATTTAAGTAGTTTCTCCCACTTTAGTCCGAGAGAGTGATCCTGTCATTTTTGCCTCTCTCTCTCTCTGCTATGGATCCCTCTCTTTGGATCTTATTACATCGAGAGAAAATGGTTTGGTTTAGATGAATAAAGTAGAAGAGAAAGTTGAACACTGTATAATTTAAAAGCAACACTGACTGCCTAGACTTTACACTAAAATATATAATATAGAATGGTAGTGAGGTAAAGAGAAAATAGATGACACGTTGTGACTGCTGTATGAACTCTGCTATATGACTTGTATCTCTCCCGTCGCTGTATTTAAGCAGTTTCTCCCACTCTAGTCCGAGAGAGTGATCCTGTCATTTTTATCTCTTTCTCTCTCTTTCTCTCTCTCTACTATGGAACCCTCTCTTTGTATCCTATACAAACGCATCTTCCAAAACGCGTGTATTTCCGCCTGCAAGATGCAGGGAAAACTATCCATGGGCTCTGAGTGTTTTGGTTCTTAGCACAAACACCCGCGCCCCAGTTCCTTCAGTGGAATCCATCACTTCCCCCATCACCTCCTGTATTTATGTAAGGACAAATGAGTATAATTTGAAGTTTTATCATTTTATATATTAATTAAATTAAAAGTAATAGAAGAAATTCGTGCGAATGTTTCACACCAGATTATTATCTATCTATTTATTTATTTAAATTCATTAAAAAATTACAAATAATGGTGTAAACTTATCTCCAGCTAAAAGATGATGATATATCTTAAAAAGCAATAAAGAATTAAGATTAATATAATAGATTCAACCAAATTTCATATTAACTAGATAATTGAAAGCCGTTAAATGTAATGCATTCATATACCACATTATCACTAAACCGTGTATGCAAATATGGATTATATCAAGTTTTATATACAAATAAATTTTAGTGTGTTGTAATCGTATGTATTATAATAATAGTATATAGGTCATTTTCATGTATGTAAACTGGATGGCCATTTAGTGGTGTAGTCAATTACATATCCTGTTATCAATAGGCATTGAAGGGTGTTGTCACAGATACTATTAGCTTATCTTACATTAGTGCTTGTTTGTTTCATCATGTTGGTCGTAGATAGTTAGTAAGCTATTTCAAATTATTCGCTACTGTAAAACTATTTTAACACCTAATAATAATAATAATATATGTATAAATTATTAATAATTACAAAACATAAATATTAATTTAATGAGTGTAACTTTACTTTTCTCTGCATCAGTATCCATGGCAATTGAGTAAAAATTTCTAGTTTACAAAATTTATTTCAATTTTTTTATACTTTTGAATTAATTGCAGTAAGAAAAAGTTGTGTGTGAGTGATTCACACCAGATTTTTTTTTTTTTTTTTTTTTACTTTCTCTTACATTTTTAATAATTGCAAACTTCGAAAGAAAGGTCGAAATTAAAAGTTTGATATCTCTTGGATATGAAAAAAATGTTTTTGGCGAATGTTACTTGTGTGTGGGCGTGAACAAAATATTTCAAAAAAAAAAAAAAATTTGCAGGAACCTGAAACTTGATGTTCTATCAGGTACTACCATTGAATCTGAAACGAAGGTTTTTCACTCGAATTCATCAAACGGAAGTGCAGTATTTACTTTCTTTACCGGAAGTGCGTAATTTTTTTCTTTTGGAGTTTTTTCGCGATTTTCTGGAAAATGGCGCTAATAATTTTCTTTAAACTTCATATACTAACTACTACTTTAACTTACTTTATATACATATCACTTTTTATCTGAAACATTTTTCTCAGGGTTCTTGTAATGGGATCCAAAGAGAGGGATCCATAGGAGAGAGAGAGAGAGAGAGACTGTCTCACTCACTCAGTTTAGGCCAGACCAGAGTGGGAGAAACTGCTTAAATACAGTGACGGGAGAGTATTCACGGAGTCTTATAGTAGAGTTCATACAGCAGTCACAAAGCGTCATCAACCTTTCTCTTTATCTCTCACTGCCATTCTTTATATTTTAGTGTAAAGTCCAGGCAGTCAGTGTTGCTTTTATATTACACAGTGTACAACATTACTTCTAGTTTATTCATCTAAACCAAACCATTTTCACCCCTTCACAAACGGGGATGATGTAATAGGATCTAAAGAGAGGGATCCATAGCAGAGAGAGAGAGAAAGAGAGACAAAAATGATAGGAACACTCTCTAGCTTAGGCCAGACTAGAGTGCGAGAAACTGCTTAAATATTGCGAGTATTCAGGGAGTTTTATAGCAGAGTTCATACAGCAGTCACAAAACGTCACCAACCTTTCTCTTTACCTCTCACTACCATTCTATACATTTTAGTGTAAAGTCCAGGCAACCAGTCAGTGTTGCTTTTATATTATACAGTGTTCAACTTCACTTCTAGTTTATTCATTTAAACCAAACCATTTTCTCTCCTTCACAAACGGGGATAGGATCCAAAGAGAGGGATCCATAGCAGAGAGAGAGAGACAAAAATGATAGGAACACTCTCTAGCTTAGGCCAGACTAGAGTGCGAGAAACTGCTTAAATATTGCGACGGAACAGTATTCAGGGAGTTTTATCGCAGAGTTCATACAGCAGTCACAAAGCGTCATCAACCTTTCTCTTTACCTCTCACTACCATTCTATACATTTTAGTGTAAAGTCCAGGCAACCAGTCAGTGTTGCTTTTATTATATTATACAGTGTTCAACTTCATTTAAACCAAACCATTTTCATCCCTTCACAAACCCATTATAGTTCATTAAGGTACACTAGCGTTTATGCTTTCTTTTAAAGTATAACTTCAGTATATTATATGGTTTTACCATCACCTTCACAATATTAATAAACATTAGTAGAAGCAATGGTAGAATTACAAACTTGAAGAAAATCGGGTAATCGAAAATGTGACTACAAAACAGGTTTTTGAGGGTTTTTTTTTGGAGGGGGGATTTTCTCGTAAAAAGCTGTAACAATTATCTTTAAACTTGGAATGCTCACTGCACAGATAAAAAAAAGTATCATTTTTTTTATTTGAAATAATTTTCTGAAAAAATTGATTTTTTGGGGGTGAGGGTATTGGGGATAGTGAGTTAGGTTTAAATTTAAAGTGCCATTAGTTAGTTGGTGTTCACATAGATGACGCTCTGCAGTTTGACCGTAGACAACACAACACAAGCCCGTTCAAAGTAAACTGTATAACCTCTCAGTACCTTTTTTCATGGCCAGCCCAATTAATAAATATTGTAAACGTAAAATTTGTTGTTTAAATTGAATTAATTAAAGTAAGAGAAAGTCATGTGAGTAATTCACCCTAGATTTGTGGGGAGGGGGGAATATGATCTATTAGCTTATTAATATATCTAATATTGAAGATATATTAAAATGGAATGCTAAAGATTTTTGTATATTGAAAGTTTTACACAGAATGGACCAGATAAGAAAACGAATACATCTCGAGTGTTTAATATCGGTTTATTTGCAAGTGGAAAAGTATATGTGCAAGAAGGGTATATATGGTGAAATGTCTGAAGTTCAAACATGGTATCTTTGTATTGAGACATCATAGCGTGCAGCTTTGGTGCAGACTTAAAACGCTATATTAAGTTGGTGCCCCTACCTTTATTCAGAAGGTTTAAAGAAGAAAGTGCTATATACTCCCAATATCTATCGGACTAAGTTCTCCAAGACTTTACTTATATTGTAACGTATACACTATGAGGTATATTTTCAGGGCAACATAGGCGACGACTATGCTTCTAACTTTTTCAACCAATATTACATGGAGGGATTTTTTCTTGTTCATTTCCTTTGCTTTAAGAGGAAGTACAGCAATCATTTTGGTTTTTTAAAATAAATACGTATCGTAAATACATGTCCAAAGAGTAGAATTTGATGCATATTTCGATAATAATGATTTCCCCCCCACCCCTCATGAGTTACAGTGGTGAAGTGTAATGGAATCAAGCTTGCAAAATCGCTACACAGTAGGTGGACTCAGTAGTTCCATTAACAGCCATACCGAGCCGCCATTTTGTGCTTCCAAACGCATTATAACTACGCATTTTTCTCTTTGGTCACGCCCACTGAAATATTTTGGCGAAATGAGCTACAATTTGGATTGTCAAGTATCCAGTTAGCTGTCTCTACCTTCCCATCTATGAAGCTAGGAGATGTGCGAATAAAAATCTT